>JADBJO010016350.1:0-7500 GCA_016801955.1 Conus betulinus | reverse complement strand
TTTATGTTAGCTGTGGGTGCTGTAGTCTTTTTATGTGGGCTGTGGGTGCTGTAGTCTTTTTATGTTGGCTGAGGGTGCCGAGGGTTCGCTATGCTGTGGTTTCACGTCTTTCTCAGCTTCTGATGTAGCAGTCATTCATTTGCCTTGGAGATCCCTTTTCTCTGGGTAATGTTTATTTCTCACCAACATCTAGATCTTTGAGGTGTCTGCACTCTTGGTCGTTTCATTCCTTGGGTGCCCCAAATAGCTTCCTATAGAATGTCTTCAAACGTGGCCAATTTTTGCTGCAATGTGTTGTTTCCTGCCAGCGCAACCAGTCTGTGGACCGTCTTTTTCATCTGATTTCTCCCTTTCGTCTCAGTGTCTGGCGTCTGGGTGGTGCAGTACAGCCCTTGTTTCGTTTTGTGGATCTCCATGTTGCAGTCGATGGAGAAGTTTCTCCTACTTACATATGGGAATTCAATTTCTTTTTTTCGTAGTCATGATTGTGTTGGCACCAATGGATTCACCATTCTATCCCCATTTCGTTGAATCCTTGGAGCATCTTTTGATTTTTAGCAAGGTGGGAAACAAGCCCCCACAGCCAGTACATCTGGTCTTTCCCAGTGTCCTTTGTCTTTCCCAGTGTCCTCTGGTCTTTCCCAGTGTCCTCTGGTCTTTCCCAGTGTCCTCTGGTCTTTCCCAGTGTCCTTTGGTCTTTCCCAGTATCCTCTGTCTTTCCCAGTGTCCTCTGGTCTTTCTCAGTATCCTCTGTCTTTCCCAGTGTCCTCTGGTCTTTCCCAGTGTCCTCTGTCTTTCCCAGTGTCCTCTGGTCGTTACCAGGCGTCCTCCAGATTATTGGTGAAAGTCATTGTTTTAGCCCTGCGTTGTTAGTTGGAAGAAATGCCAGGGACAGGCAGGCGGCAGGTCTTCGGAGAATAAGCCGTCCCCAGGCAAGCGTTTCAGCCGTCAACTCCTTCCACTCCAACACCGCCGGGTCGCGTCCTGGTCATGACCACAGATGCCCTTCAGTTCAGTGATCAGCCTTTTTTTTTCTTTTTTCTCTTTCCTTGGCGCTTACGCGATTCGAACCGGCAACTTCAGGATGGGTCTACTACTGAAGGCATTGTCCTTTCAGATGGGTGTCTCACCCACGTGGCTATGGGACATCTGTTCTAAACTGGGGAAATAGAACTTCTTCAGAGGTTTCCATCAGAAGGGCGCTGTGCGCACTTAAAGTTGGTCGTAGTTGTTGTGTTGATGAAAAACCGTCTCAGACTTTTCCTTCGCTGCTCACGTAATAACATAGCATTGATAAAGCGCCTTGCCAAAAGCTCAAGGTGCTAGCAATCCACTCTCGTGTTCGTAACGGGCTACCTATCTGAGTAGTGCCAACTAAAAAGTTGCCTGCCGGCGCTTCATTCAGTCGTTGCCCGTGTCATCCTGTCAATACCATTCGCTCAATTTCCTTACTTCCTTCGTTCTTTCCATTTCTCATGCAGGGCGCGTGCTATGTGTAAATGTCATCCATCCAACGGCCAAACTGCCTTTCTCTTCCGAAAGTTGGTGATGCGATTTTGAGAGAAGAGGAGAATATTGAGCGGCGAGAATTTTGAGCAGGGAGACTATTGAGAGGAGGGGAAGGGGAGAGTATAGAGCAGGGAGACTATTGAGAGGAGGGGAAGGGGAGAGTATTGAGCAGGGAGACTACTGAGAGGAGGGGAAGGGGGGATATTGAGCAGGAAGAAATACTGAGAGGAGGGGAAGGGGGAATATTGAGAGGAGGGGGGGAGCGGGAATGTTGAGCAGACGGAAATATGGAGAAGAGGGGGACGGGGGGGGGAATATTGAGCAGGAAGACTATTGAGAGGAGGTGAAGGGGGGGAATATTGAGCTGGGAGACTATTGAGAGGAGGTGAAGGGGGGGGGGGATGTTGAGCAGGAAGACTATTGAGAGGAGGGGAGCGAGGGAATATTGGGCAGGGAGACTATTGAGAGGAGGTGAAAGGGGGGGGGGGGGGGGGGATATTGAGCAGGGAGACTATTGAGGTGGGGGGGGGGATATTGAGTAGGGAGAATATTGAGAGGAGGGTGAAGGGGGGAGATATTGAGCAGGGAGACTATTGAGAGGAGGTGAAGGGGGGAATATTGAGAGGAGGGGTAGGGGAGATACTGAGCAGGGAGACTACCGAGAGGAGGTGAAGGGGGGAATATTGAGAGGGAGGGGTAGGGGAGATACTGAGCAGGAGACTACCGAGAGGAGGTGAAGGGGGGAATATTGAGAGGAGGGGTAGGGGAGATATTGAGCAGGGAGACTACTGAGAGGAGGTGAAGGGGGGAATATTGAGATGAGGGGTAGGGGGAATATTAAGCAGGGGGAATATTGAGCAGGGTGTCTCAGAGAGTGATTAGATGAGGGAGATAGTTTGGAGGGGATAGACGAGACTTATAGGAGTGAGAAGAAAGAAACCCTATGGAGTTAGAGATGGACAGTCGAGAAAAGAAACAGGCGATATTAGATAAAATATGCCCCCTTAAACCTGAACATAAATATGGATGTGCAATACGAATATCAACAACGACACGGGCCGATGACCAGTCATACAAACATTTATTCACTCACCCATGACATCAAATTTCAATATTATTATTCTACTCCGACGCGCCTTGCACTCTATCAATCATACATTAACCCACACTCATACACATTGGGTCGACCCCAGTCCTATGACCCTTAAGCTAATTAGGTCACTACATTGATTTTATAGTTCCTTCACAAAGTTCCTCCTCGAACCTTCCAGGAAATATGAGAAGAACGCTTTTCTTTTCACCAGGATAGCGTCTATAATAAAACACCACGATATCGGTCTTCACCCCTTCAGGGTTCCAATGTTCATCCAGTAGATCAGCACGACGAGGACCAACACTGATGCTGTCTCTCACAAACGAAGAACCACTGAAGGTAACCAACGATAAATCAGTTCAGTCTCGCCCTCTCAGGTTGATGGATAAACCGAAGATAAACCAGTTACCCATCCCGATGTAGATGAAGCATCTCTCTGTCGCCCACCTCAAAAGCAGATCATAGTTCCGCCTTGCAGTAGCGAAAGTAAATTTCTCCGATGCTCAGTCCATATTTAACGCACAATGTAACTTTGACGTAGCAAAAGTGAATCAATCATTCACCCCACGGCAAACGTTCACCCTCCCGGTCGCTCAACTTGCAGCAGCAATAACAAAATATAATCTATGATTTGAAGCCCACCCCATCGAAAACCAATTCTCTGACGTAGATCTTTGTAACTTGTGGATGATAGTAGTCCTTCGGTAGGGAAGAGATTGGGGTACGATGACAAATGGTAGATGGAATGGGGTACAAACATGGGGTGTAGAATGTGATCTAGGACTTCCAGAGCAGAACGATGTGGGCCGCCCAGACGTAGCAACTCAGGATGTTGTAGCCTAGCACGTAACAGCCCAGAGCAGAAAAGCCCAGCGCGACACAGGGCAGCACAGCCCACGTATCACAGGATAGCACAAACCGCGTAGCACAGCCCGCGTAGCATAGCCGGCGCGTAGCACAGCCTGCGTAGCATAGCCCGCGTAGCACAGCCTGCCTAGCACAGCCCGCGTAGCCCAGGACAGCACAGCCCGCGTAGCACAGCCCGCGTAGCCCAGGACAGCACAGCCACGCAGCCCAGGACAGCACAACCCACGCAGCCCAGGACAGCACAACCCACGGAGCCCAGGACAGCACAGCCCACGCAGCCCAGGACAGCACAGCCCACGTAGCCCAGGACACCACAACCCACGTAGCCCAGGACAGCACAACCCACGAAGCCCAGGACAGCACAACCCACGTAGCCCAGGACAGCACAACTCACGGAGCCCAGGACAGCACAACCCACGGAGCCCAGGATAGCACCTCTTCAGACGAAATTACATAGACAGTTACCCAGCCTGAATTCAGATTCCACTACTAGAATCTACAGAAAATTCTAGGCTAAACAACACAACCCAGATAGTTTCTCTCACTTTTTTGAGAAACTAAGCCTAAGTTTACACCAGAGAACACAAAGATTTCCCTTGCTAAACCTAGTTTAGCCTCCAAGGGCTCCAGATAGTTCTAAAACTACTCCTCTTGGCGGTTAGCAAACCTCCTCTGACTCCAATCCTGAAGATCTAATCTGTCAACAATACAATGACTTTTCACTGGGACTCTTCCCCCAAAATAGATCTAAACATCTGCATCGAGAACGACTAAGCAGACATACATATAGAGGAAGCTATCTTGACATATATGGTTTGTAAAGTGACGGGCGGGTCTGCCCTATTTTCCAGGGCTTAACACTGTATTTCTAGAAAATTCATATCCATGGAATTTAAATTCTCATGCTCAAACATGAACGAATTACCATGTGTATTGAATTTGATGGTTGTGACACAGGGAGACTATTGAGAGGAGGGATAGGGGGAATATGGAGCATGGAGACCAGTGGGGGGGGGGGGGGGGGGGGGATACTGAGCAGAGAGGAGGGGAAAGGGGAATATTGAGCAAGGAGACTATAGGGGGGATATTGAGCAGGGCGAATGTTGAGCAGGGGAATATTGAGCGGGAAGACTATTGAGAGGAGGGGAAAGGGGAAATATGAGCTGGGAGACTACAGAGAGGAGGAGAAGGGGAGAGTATTGAGCTGAAAGACTATTGAGCAGGGAGAATATTGAGCAGAGGGACTATTGGGAGGAGGGGAGGGGGCAACATCGAGCAGAAACGTACTGCCAGACGTGAGTATGGAGAGCACCCTTACCCAGCGGACTCACTTGTTCACAGGTCTGAGTCCAAATAATGCTTGCGTTACATATGGAGACAGGGACATCAGTTCGAATTACAGTATCGATCGTTGAAGGTTATCAGAGAATTGAGAAATCCTTCAGTGAATTTGGCATGGTACGATGCTTCCCGTTTTGGTTTCGTACTTGGTCACACACACACACACACACACACACACACACACACACACACACACACACACACACACACACACACACACACACACACACGCGCGCGCGCGCAACCACTCAAGCACACACACACACACACACACACACACACACACACACACACACACACACACACACACACACACTCTTTAAAAAAAAGACTAACATTCTTTTCATACTGTTTTCTTAAATGCCAGTACAACTATGAGTTAATCTGACAATAAATTTGTTTCTGATAATAATCTGACAATATATTTGTTTCAGCCATCAGTGTGTGTGTGTGTGTGTGCCTTAAACTTGTGACAGCCAGCCAGCAGGAGGCAGACACAGTCAATGAGATCAAACAGGAAGAGGTCAATGCCTTCAATTTGCGCAATGGTAATTACAGCCATATGTGTACAGATTTTGATAAAATAACTCATATCAAAATCACCACCCTGCCCCCCCAAATGTTTGACATCTGCTATTGTTAGGAGAGAGAGGCAGACAGACAGACAGACAGAGAGGGAAACAGATGTGGGTGGGTGGGACGAGGAAAAGAAGGAGAGGGGACGAGCAAGAGAAAAGAGGGGAGGAAGAACGGTACCTTTGCACATCTGTGCTATTCCCTTTTGAATCTCGTTCAGTGCACTGTGCACCTCCTTCATCTGGGACGAAAGAACGTCAACGTTTGACCGGGCGTCGCCAGTTTAGCCTGCACGTCTTCCATTTGATTACAATCATCTGTAATTGCCGTCATGTTGTCTAGATGCGTGTCGAATCTTTCAGCAAAGTATCGGGATTCCCGCCCTGCCTCCTGACCAGAGGCCGAGTCACAGGTCCACACGGCCACCAGCAGCAGAAAGGCAGCAAGCATTTGGTGCCACAATTTTGCAGCCACAGACATCTGAATTATGTCTGTGGCTGCAAAATGGTGGCACCAATCGTCTGTGTCTGGAACACAAAAAAAAAACTTGAAAAGTAAGATACATGGAAACGCCCGTCGATCCGCCCAACAATCGATCAGTCCATCCATCCATTAATCCACTCATTCATGGACTATCCATCCATCCACAATCGATCGATCGATCAGTCAGTAAACAAACTAATCAATGAACCTGTCAGTCTATCGACTGATCAATCAACCAGTTAATTAATCTGTCAATCAGTCAATCAATCAATTAATCACGTTAACACCCTGCAAACAGGCAAAATTCGGCCGAGCAGGGTTTTTTAAATTTTTTCCTTCCTGCCTGTGCGTTTGTGTGCTTGTTTGTGTCTGTCTGTCTGACCACAGATCAGCTTCTCTGGCAACAAATCAGCTGTACAGTTCTAGATGTCTCCCTCGAGTGCTGACGTCCACCCAAGTCTCTGTGTGTGTTTGATGTTAAAACATGGATATCAACGGAAATCAATAGAGGTAACACTGAAACAGCGCAAGGTCTGCCAGAGAAATTCTGAATACCGCCGTCCCCCTTCTCAGCATCTCTCAATGATTGGGACAGTACACTTCCACTCCAGAACGCCATCATGGCTTTCACTCTTGTCCAGACTCTTCCATTTCAGCAGGTGTCTCTATGCTCTCATGAAAAGCTTTTTTTTTTTCAAAACTTCAAAGAATGAACTCTTAGCAGGTCATATTTTTTACCGGAATCTCGACCCCAAAGTTCTGATCTGTTCTTTTGTTCTCTCTAGACTGGGATTACTACAATTTTCTCTGCCTGACTGACCAGAATATTCTTCTGGACAACCCGTGGAAAGTGGTTCAAAACCACGCAGTCACCTTGTCTTCAAACGGTCCTGATCAGAACACGTGTACTGCTGGTCTTTACTCCTTTTCACTGGCTGCCGGTTTATAGGAGAATGAAGAACAAGACACCATCTTTGTGCTTCTACTTTCTTGGTTTTTCAGGTCCGCAATATTTATCAAATCTTTCTCTCACTTTACTCTCCACTCCCGACTATTGCGCTCTTCCTCTGACACCAGAGTCCTAAGGACCACATGGGTAGAGTGATTAAATGGATTAATTGGTTGATTGATCGACCAATCGACTGACTGATTGATTGTTTAATTGAGGTGACCGATAAATGGATGGATAGCTAGATGGATAAATGGATAGATAAGTGAACGGACGATTGGATAGACGAATAGATGGGCGGACGGATGGATGGATAGGTTCATTCAGTTTCAACGGCATTGCATTAAACGGAAATGACTGGAATTTTGTCGATAATTTCTGTCACTGTAAGCACCAAAACCTCACGTCCCGTGTGTAACACTTCAGCGACAGGCATTCTACTCTTAGTCATTTCATGTTCGCTGCCGAAGTCAATTTTGTCTTTTCTTTTTTCTGTGTGTTTGCTTTTTGTTTGGGACATTTTCTTAAAAAGCCCAACCTAGCCTGGTAATGTCGATCACACGAACCTATCTGAAATACAGAGGAAATTGTTGTAATAATTTATTAGATGTATACGACATATCTGAGTCCCGAGATACCTCAACATGTTCTTCTCATTGGAAATGTAGGACATTCTGATGTT
>JADBJO010016349.1:37500-40725 GCA_016801955.1 Conus betulinus | reverse complement strand
GATATCGATGTTCAGTCTATTCGAGAGATGCCAAATTTCAAATTTGAATCTAGTCCATGCAGCCCAGCTGCAGCAAGGTTCTATAGAAAGTAAACCTTGCATTGTAACTGAATATGAGAGATCCTTCTTGCCACCTAGCATGAACTTCATTCTTTCTCTGAAAGATTTGAAGAAATTACAACCTTGATAAAATCATACGTACCCCAAATCCAAACGTAGCTCAATACAATGATTGAGAGACCCAGTTAGTGTTCTTGCCATTACACATATACAGCCCAAACAGCATCCTATCATGCTTTCCGAGGGACAGCAGTCTAAATCGCCCCATTCTTGTCAACTCAACCAGGATTATTATGCATAGTACAGCCGAAAAGTTTCCCGAGTTTATTGTAGTGGATATATGTTTGTCACTCGGTAAAAAAAGTGTAGTTGGGTATTTGGGGTTTCCGCAGCTCTACAACACTACAATCTTTTTGTAAGAGCATTTGTTCAATGAAATGCGGCGTTTATCTAGTCCCCCTAACTGTGACGCCAATGCCTAGAAACAAGTGTATGCTCGAATCTGCGGAATCAATAACTTTAAAAAAAATAAAAAAAAAAATGAACGCACTCCGCAAACTAGTTACCTTTTAAATCTTAAACAGCTTTTTCAGTAATGCCCAATCAGCCCTATTTTTTTGCGACTTCTAGGTTACTGGGTGGTAATAAGTGTTACGACCAAGGACGCAGCCGCAAAATTACACCCTGTGTTGAACAAAAACCGTTCCGATGTCTATTATAAACAATCAAGAACAGCTGGGATTGTACCACAATGCCATACGTCAAGATACCGCCAAATTTCTGGTAAGAGGCTCATATAAATGCCACCCCCCTCTTTCCTAGAAAATTCTTATATTAGGTTTATCCATATTTACTTTCTAGATGTCGAGAGCTGAGACCGCCCTATGCAAGCTAAGCGTTGTTTTGTTAACTGATACTTGAAGCACGGTCAAGCGTCATAAATAGATACCAGAAGCAAAACTATTTTCCAAAGTAGTCAGTACAAACAGAGTCGACAGCCCATGTGTCCTGCGCTTGATATTTTTCAAATCTAATTTATCAACAAAGAGAAAGAAAATCGAATTGAACATTCAGTAATCTAAGCCAGTTTTGCCAACAGGAGTACAATTGATGTAATCCGTACTCTAGGTCACATCTTATTCGGGCTTTTTACATTCTTGTATATGCTATGAATGGCACTGGCGACATATTTTAACTTTTCACAACATTTTTTCATAAATATAAGCCACAAAAGCAGATGCTCTAATCAATGGAATCAAATGTCCCCTTCGTCAAAATCAAATAAAGTGCTTACGTAATAATTTGCCGCTCTTTAACTTAAAAAAAAACGAAATAAATGCTTGCTCAAATAAAACCGACAATAACGTAGCCGTATTGTGGGTCATCAGTGAAAAAACCCCTTTCTAAATCCGTCCCTTGATGTTTTGCACGGAACCGTCCAAATTTTAGTTCTATCATTCCCATTCTTTGAAGTTCTGTGCATATTTTAATAACCTCTGTACTGTGGGGGTATTTTACTACCTTCTGTATGCACAAATATATATGTCTCGTGTAATCATTTTCGATTATTCATGGTGAGCCCTTTCTTAACCAAAAATGGAAGCTATATATTAAAACGGGTTGTTCATTCATCTGGAAACACACCTTTATCAAACAAAACAATTACTGCAAACTTCCCGACACCTCTCAATTGCTCCATCACACGCCATCTTGGTCCAGCAGCTGAGCAGCGTCTTTATTACCCTTTCTAGCTATCTTTAAAGCCCGACGTTACATTCGTCTTGTGTTGGTTATATCGGACCGATTCATTCGAATTAAAATTTTTTTCTTCATCTTCGCATTTACATCAGATGTCAGATATCTGCCTACATTTGCTAAGCCTCGGGTGACCTGTCAGCCCACTCTGGGTCCACCTTTAACCCACCCCCCCAGCCTGCTTCTCCAACCATTTTGCTAGCTTAGGGGCTTTCTAGGCGCTCCCCTCCTCCCTACATTTTCTTCAACTTTTTGACCCGCACTCCCAGGGACCTCCCTTTCCCCCGGTGTTATCGAAATTTTTGGGTTTTTTTGTTCATCTTTCGCATATTGTTTTTTTTGTCCAGTGGTCCACCCATTTGTCTGCCTACAATTTTTTTTTTTTTGTCTTTCCTTCGGGGGGTCTACTTCTTTTATGTTTTTTTTGTAATTCTGTGTTGTATTTATGTTGTCCCGGTCTTAGCCGTCCTTTCCTCGTCTCATCTTGCCATCATTTACATCTAGTGGCATATCTGCATACATTGTTGTAACGCTCGGGTTAATTCTACTTCAACGTAACTTTTAAAGTTCAAGCAGCACATCGACTTGAATAGATGGTCATGTAATTTACTGGTATGGCTTGTAAATTGGATATTTCACTCACACTTTCCCACCATTTTCTGTTTTGCGTTCTTTACTGAAGAAAGAAGAGCCCCTTTCCCCAACATCCAGTCATGTCCCCCATTAGACTGGATCCTCTTTTCTGTTTATTAGGTGTTTATAAACTCTCCCCGGTCGCTTGCTATCAGGTTAGGGATCCCTATTTTGTGCTTCACACTGTCCTCTTTATCCGCAGAAAAGGCGGAATATAAAACAACAACAACAAAATTTCACTACTAGCTTCTTCTTTGTTTTTCTTTTCAACCAGTCTCTGACACACCACGCATAGTCTGTACGTTCTCTTATATATGGATATATTCTTGCTGATTTCAGTGTTTTGGCGTTTGATAAAAAAAAGGTATCCGGGTTTGAGAATGTTCTAATGAGTGGTGTACTGGCACTCTCACTCTGATAATGTGCAGTTTATAGAAAGAGAACATAAATCAAACAAAAGGTTGAATTATATTCTTCTCTTTCATTTTTTTTTACCCTAAGATAGAGAAAGAGAGATCGACCGACATACAGCCAAAGAGACAGACAGACAGGCAGACAAACAAAGTCGACATCTTAGAGACATGTGTAAAATTTGTTACAAATCGTCTCACCAGTTGGCTAATCCCCGATAAGGCCAGCCTTATAACGAAAAGAAAAGGTCACACAAGGAAGACATGAGGAAAGCCAAGAAGCGTGACAATATGCGTAAGAGTTTTTTCCCTACCTACCTTCTCCTTCCCCCCCCCCCCCCACCTCTTTCCCCCTTTCTTTTTTTTT
>JADBJO010016349.1:20000-35000 GCA_016801955.1 Conus betulinus | reverse complement strand
ACCTGTGAATCTATCTTCACAGCCGACGTGCAATGATACTGTAAAGTACCGTCGCGAATGTCCACCTCAATGTCCTGGGACAGGAAAAGAGCCGAGGCCCACAAGAGTTCAGTGCCTCGAGACCAAAAGGCAAGTCCACTCTCTTCCTCCCTCTGCGCTCTTTCTTCCACCCCCTCCAAGTTTTGTTTTACGTTGAAGTGTGAAGACACTACTCGCGATCGAGACGTTCCAACACAGCCAGATATACCTGTGCTGGTGAGAGCCTTGTTGGTCAGTCTGCAAGTGTGTCATGCTTTCCGACGCAGTCTAGAGAAGATTTGGACAGTGTGAGTTGTGGTGTTCCAGTCAATGTGACACAACCAGCAGACAGAAAAAGTAACACACTAACACAGCGAACGAGAGACAACCGATCGATTCCGATGCTGACAACGAGGTCAGTGTTTACAGCGGAACCGACGACCCAGCGGAAGCAATCTTCTCTACTTTCTCTGAACATCTATCGTCATCATTTTGATGGTTCTGATGTGTGTAAAAACGGGGAGTTTCCACAATCTAGGTTGTGGGTATGTAGAACTGGCACTGGGGGGGGGGGGGGGGGGGGGGGGGGGATTGTGGGGTGGCGGTGGGTAGAAGAGGAGGGGGGGGGGGGATGGAGGCAGGCGCTGGCTGGTCAGATTAGGGACTTGAAGCACTCCAGCGAGGTTGAGGAGATAACCTCGGGAGGCAGGCTGTTCCAGTCCCTGACAGAGTAGGATGAAAAATTTGTGAAGAAATCCTAACTTGTTTAAAGAACTCTGCAAGAGTAGTGGACACCATTCTAGCCAGGTTCCGCAAGTACAGAAAAGAGGCAGGGCGATCTTTGTTTCAGCGCCGGAGAGGAAGGGAATCCTTGCCTGGACACGTCATCAAAAGTGTTTTGAAATTGATATCACGATAGCGATCGTTACTTCAGGATCGATGAACAGTTTACATTATGGGTCTAATTACAACCGCTTTATATCGCGAAGTATCTACTGACTGACATGCTGTATTTGCTGACTGGCATGCTGTATTTGCTGACTGGCATGCTGTTTTGCTGACTGGCATGCTGTATTTGTTGACTGACATGCTGTATTTGCTGACTGGCATGCTGTATCTACTGATTGGCATGCTGTGTTTGCTGACAGGCATTATTCACTGAATGTAATGCTGTATATGCTGAATGGCATGCTGCATCTGCTGAATGGCATGCTGTATCTGCTGAATGGCATGCTGCATCTGCTGAATGGCATGCATGTCTACTGAAGGGCATGCTGTATCTGCTGAATGGCATGCATGTCTACTGAAGGGCATGCTGTATCTACTGAATGGCATGCTGTATCTACTGAATGGCATGCTGTATCTACTGAATGGCATGCTGTATATGATTCAGTCGGTGTGTACGTAAATTTTCGTTTCTGTTACTGCCGCCCCACCCCCTTCCCCGTAACTGCCCACCTCGCCATCCCCGCCGTCCCATCTTTTTGTCGCTCCAGTTGTTAATGGGCTGGCAGCTTATAACACGATGAACATTCGCGTATTCTAGTCCTTGAGTACTTGACAGGCATTATCCACTCTCTCTCTCTCTCTCTCTCTCTCTCTCTCTCTCTCTCTCTCTCTCTGTCCCTCAGGCACGCGCGCGCCTGCGCATGTGCGTGCGTGCGTGTATGTGCGTGTGTGTGTGTGTGTGTGTGTGTGTGTGTGTGTGTGTGTGTGTGTGTGTGTGTGTGTGTGTGTGTGTGTGTGAGAGAGAGAGAGAGAGAAAGCAAGCGAGAGAGAGAGAGAGAATGGTAAGCGTGTGTGTGTGTGTGTGTGTGTGTGTGTGTGTGTGTGTGTGTGTGTGTGTGCATTGCCGGGCATGTTTTCATTGTATGTATCAATTGCCGGGCATGTTTGTAGTCCGTCTGCTGTGTGAACTGTGAGTTTGCTGATAGTCATTCTGTGAATTTGGCTGGAAAAAAATGTAAAAAAAAAAAAAAACCCCAAAAAACCAAACAAACAAACAAATGAAACAAAGAAAGACACAAGAGAGTCACGATGATTAACAAACATCACATGACATGTATCATGAAACATGTATTATGAAGAGGGGAATTTGAAGCATATCTGTTACTACATCATTTCGTTGCGAAGCCAGTTCTCTCTAAGATGCCAATGGTGAACACATTTGTAACAGGAGAGAAAAACAGGTTATACTCGAATGAGCCGGTGGGACCCAGAGAATAACTTGTTTGTTTTTTGTTGTTCCGTTCTTATTTTTCCACATTACTGCAAGAACAAAAGCACATCAGCCCTAAGCTCATATTGGTCCATCTAGTCTCCCATGTTTTTCACTTTACATTTACCGACCCCCCAAAAAACCCATTTCTGGCGTGATGGTGAAATACGCATCACCGTGACAGACCAAGGCGCACAGTCTGGCACAAAGTACGCCATCAGGCCCTGACAGCATCCATCAACAGACAAGCAGTGTATGTACGTGACCAAAATCGTCAACCGATCCACCGGACCAGATGTACCAGTTTCACTTTCAGAGAGAAAAAAAAAATCAACAGCGTGTTAGGTTCACGAATCCCTTAATGACCGAGATCGACGCCAAATGTTACGATAAGCCAAACCCCGCCAAAGCTGCACACATTGAGATGATAGTGTGACTCACACCGGGGTCAGCGCGACTGGAGTCACAGAGACCTGCAAGATATCCCATGTCAAATACAAACGGTGCCAAGGCGACATCCACGGTCATGACTCTGGATCATGGCACAGCCTCCCTATTGCCACTATGGTCTGCTGGGCTACAAACAATGCGACCCGACTTGAGTCATAGCGAAAAGTGATCTCTGTGACTGGGTTCCACTGGCCATTGGATCAACCAAGCGTGCAACTGACGATAGTGGGATGTCATGTGGTCTGTCAGCATCTGGACTTATCCAAATGTCCGCCCATCAAATGCTTCGTTTCAGCCAGTACAATAGTGAACCACGGACAAATGGCAGCGTTCCAGCAACCTGTCACAGCAGTATAAAAGATTTTTTTATACAAACATTCGTATCAGATTGTGTACAAATACATATTTGTAGGACACCTATCCGCAGAAAGCAAACAAACAAAAATCACACGGGAAATCTTCACTGGTTTCAGACTGGCGTTCATCCTTTCCTGGTCTGCGCTTCACGTTGATTCACACAGGTAAGTTGGTTTTATAACAGTGCTCAACTAATTCTGAACAGCGATAAATCACCACTTCCTGTTGACACACGCAGATCTACAGGCGTTACTACTGTCTGAAATCACAAGCAGAACGAAAGGTTCTACAGCCAACGGCATCACCGCTGGTTTTACGCAACTGAAGAAAACAAAACATTGGAGCATCATGACGCTGATGAAAATATTCACTGTCTTGCTGAATAATGATAAAGAAAGAAAGAAAGAAAGGCATTCATCACAGCTGATAATGACTTGGATAATGTTCTCTTTTCCTTTGCCATGATGGTATTGGAAAATTCTAGCGTATGGTCTGCGATAATGCCACGTGATCAAGCCCTAACCGCTAACGAAACTATCAATCGCCTTGTCACCATGTGCAGGTCAAGAAAACTACTACTCACCGACGTCATCCGCAACAGAGGGCAAACCGACATGTTTGGCTCCTACACGAAAACACCCCATCCGGTAAAAGATACATTCGCAGAAGAGCATTCCATTAAAACAGTAAATAACTAAAATCATCTGCCTCCGGATACTGGTAATTGGCTATGGATAATGCTTATACATCACTCGAGCTGAAACAGAATGTACAATTCCTTTGTGATGCTCTCAAAACGTGTATGACACTGTGGCTAAGTTACAAGTGAAGAGCCGCAAGCGTGACGTGGACAGATGAATGATCAGCGGGTCAGGTGATGGCAATCAGCTGAATTCTCTAGTTCCCGTGACTATGTGACGCATGCACTGATCCTCCAAAACGCCATTGACCTTCAGCTGGAGACAACTGACGATCTCATGAAAACGATCTCTGAATGTAGGCAACGGAAGACGTGGAATTAATCATCAGATGTATGGTTAGGGTCTTCAAAATCAGGCAGCAGTGGCGCTAATTACAGCACTTCTCAATCAGACAGCGAGCAACATTAGCTGGTCCAGAGATTACAATAGGCCCTAAGCAAAACTAACCAGTACACATAAAGACTTATAGTGAGGACAGCAAAAAAACAAAAAAAAAACAAAACAAAACAAAAAAACAAAAAAAAAAAACAACAGAACTATAGTGAGGACAGCAAAAACAGAACTACTGCACCCAGAGAATAACTGTCTTCAACTGTCGAACCAGCCAGCTGGGAGCAATCCTGCACCACACACTTGGGAGCCAGCGCTGTGTTCACACAGGATGATCGCGGGAAAATAAACATTTTTACTCATAAACAAAATGCCACAGCCGTGTATACACATTTTCTTTGCTTCTGCAGTGAGTATGTAAGCTATTTTTGTGACCAAGAAGCACACCACCTGAAAGTCTCTGTCCTTCGTTTTCTGTCCCGGAGCAGAAAAAAAAGTGCAACCTGCACTGCCTTCCATGACAGAGTCTGCAAATCACACGCTCATCTGAGGCAGGCAATGTCGGTACCCGGCGGAGGCTAGTCATTTTCCTACGAGACTGAGCAGCGTCAGGAAGATCGACTGTCGTCTGACTGCTACATGGTTCATGTGTTTTAGCTCTCTGCAGGTCTGAAGTGGACAGACTCTAAAGACCCATAAGTACTCCGCAACGGCTGTAGCAGTCACAAGGCTGTAGATGTAATATCAAAGTGTGTGTGTGTGTGTGTGTGTGTGTGTGTGTGTGTGTGTGTGTGTGTGTGTGTGTGTGTGTGTGTGTGTTGTGTTGTGTGTGTGTGTGTGTGTGTGTGTGTGTGTGTGTGTGTGTGTGTGTGTGTGTTTATCCTCTTAACACTTGGTTCTTTCTCAGAGCTCAAGCGCGGTGTCCCCTGGCTGGAGGACAGTTACTGGACACTTAAGACAACGGATCCAGGATTTTTCTCTTTCTTCTTCTTTTTTCTCCATCTTCTGTGCCACCTCAGTGACAGAGAACCCACGCCGTTCACTCCGACCCCCTGTCGCTGCAGCTGCAGCCCGGCCCGTTATTGTTGTCCTTAGGGAGGTTACCGGGTGGTGTCCTGCGTACTTTGGATCAGAACAGGCACCGTTGATCATCATCGAAGTGTCTTGGCAGCAGTGCAAGGTCTCCTCTGGTGGGGGCCCATCTCATATGGACTTACCATTGACTGCTCCCTGTGGAATGCCGGTGCCGGAGATGTGGAGGGTCGGGCCGGGCTGATGCTGTGAACGAGGAGTCGAAATTAGCAGCATGGATGCATAACCACTGAGGTGGGACAGAAAAAGAAAAAAAAATAGGGAAGTCTGCCAGCTGATGAGATTTACCAGTGAACGGCGGGTGGGAATGGGACAGAAAAAGAAAAAAAAAAAAAAAAAAAAAAAAAAGAGGAAAGTCCGCCAGCTGATATTACCAGTGAACGGCGGCGGAAACCAGCAGGTGGCAGAGTTAGTTAGGAAAGGAATTATTATTATTGTCATTATTATGAACACTTGTATAGCGCCTATTCTCGGTTAGAGACCAAGCTCTAAGCGCTTAACAATCCACACTTGTTTACACAACGGGCTGCCTACCTGGGTAGTGCCAACTGAAGAGCTGCCAGCTAGCGCTTCACTCAGTCGTTTCCCAGGTCATCCAGTCACTCTCGTTTCACTCACCTTGCTCATTTCCTTCATTCTTTCCATTTCCTAGGCAGGGTGCATGCTATGTGTAACGTGTCATCCATACTAACGGCCAAATTGGCCTTCTCTTCCGAAAGTTGGTGATGGGATTTTACGTGTGTGCACGATGTTATGCGTGCGTTCACACACGGAGCCTCGGTTTGTAGTCTCATTCGAAGGACTGTACTGGAAATGGAGCCAGAACCAATGTTAACTCCGAGGAAAAAAAAATCACCCTGTCCCGAGACGGCCCGACTGAGATTCGAAGCAGCAACCCTAGGATCACCAAGATTACGAGTCCGTCGCTCTACCACCGAGCTCTTCAGGCCCCCAATGGAATGAGGACCAGTGGTGCCCATCCACCCTCTCAGACATGGTGCAGCGTGCCGGACATCAAAAGGGCTGCCAGTCTCCAAAGCTCCCCAGACTCTTGACATCGCTGTAGTCTGCAGAAAATGCCAAGTGCTCAAAGCGACGCTCTTCAGTTCCAAAATGCCATACATGGTTCCAAGACCAACGGCTACTTTCAAGAAATACTTTTACTTTGTCGTGCTTCCTTAGCAACCGTTTCATGCAATCGAAAGCCCGTGAATCCATGAAACTAATCGGTTGCTGCGTTTTGGATTCATCCAGATGATAATTCATAGTTCAGCTGAAGTTTAGTTTCAAAGAAAATCAGCGACAGCACCCTACCCAGCACAGAACTGCCATCACCAGAAATGGAAGCCCCACGTGAAGACATATACTCCCCTATGTAGTCTGGAAGGTTGTGATGAAGTATCTGCGGCTTACAGGACTCGAGGACGTTGTTGAGGCTTGCAAGGGATTTTTACATTGTAATCTGACAGTATTCAGTCTAAGGTACGACACGTCGCCAGATGGGCAACGTGATTGGTTGGGCCCTTGTGATTTGGACAATTTGAAAACATTGGGACAACATTGTGGGAATGTCCATTTTCAGGCTTTTAGTTTTGATATTACAGAAGACACTTTTGACCTCATGATGGAACAGCTTGCCACCTCAGAGAGCGCATTGCGACTGCTGTCAATACGAACATCAAAACCTACTTTTTTTCCATTCTGGAACTGAAAAAAAAAAACTGGCCGGAGTTTCTACAACAGTGCGACACCACCAAAGACGATATTACTATCACACTGCGTGTCCAAATACCTGCCATTTCAATCTCTGGCTGTGTAGTGGCATTGCCCGCCTCTGATCCTCGATACCGGTTTCTGAGAATCTTAGAAATTTTTCGGGGATTTCCGACAGAACGAGATAGCGGTTTACTCTCTGGGCATGACTCAGCTTCATCTCCAGTGATTGTTTTTCTGTCCAAGCTGTCCAACCTAAGGACGCTGAGCCTGTGTGCGAGCTATGTGAACGACGTGTTTCTGAACCTGCTTGCTCAACGAAACACGGCCTTACGTGAACTAACGCTCTGGTACCCCACAAATTTTGAAACACACGACGTGTCACATGCAGCGTGGAATAATGTAACCATAGCGCTTCCTCTGCTGAGAGTGACGTGTTACATACGTACGTACATTCTTTTTGATGAGGACAATCTTGATGGTTTATTTCGCGTCGTCAAGGCAGGCGCGCCCGTGGTCAAAAATAAACGCAAGTTTGAATCGAACACAATACGGTCAGTTTCTACGCTGGTGTGCTGACTTCGCCGATACGCTCAAAGATCTGTTCGTAAGAGTAGGTCTGGGTAGAGATAAGAACAGTTCAGACCGGTTTGTCTGACGCGTTGAAGAGTTTGTGCCAAGCTGTAAAAGCAATTGAGATGTATACATCAAGAGGAACGAGTGCCAACGAAAAATGCTGCTCACTGCTTTCATGACTATGCGTGCCCATAGGAGCTGAGCTGCATCAAGATCAGGTGTAGTGGTATCAGTCAGAGCCGATACCTTTTTTGTGCTAACAACACGGGATGAAGAGACCATCAGGCAAAGTCATCATCACAAGACAACAACAAACTTTTCGTGTGCAAAGGCAACTGTTTTTTTTTTCCTGAGCTCATTACTTTCCAGTCCGTCAGGTCAAATGGAATGTGTAAAGAATTGTATATCAGATCCTGCACACCAGCTGACCATGTACATAGTTCCGTATAGATTTGCTGAGCTGGTCGACAAATGCGATATTCATCAGCATGATTTACTTGGCTGGTTGACAAATGCGATATTCATCAGCATGGCTTGCTCGGCTGGTTGACAAATGCTATCTTCATCAGCATTCTTTGCTTGGCTGGTTGACAAATGAGATATTTGAAAACATTCTTTGCTTGGCTAATTGACAAATGAGATATCTATAAGCATTCTTTGCTTAGTTGATTGACAAATACGATATTTATCAGCATTCTTTGATTGGTTGATTGACAAATGAGATATTTATCAGCATTCTTTGCTTGGCTGATTGACAAATGAGATATTTATCTGCATTTGCGTCCCATTCATTGCTTTGAACTGTTTATCTTCTTTACTTTGATTTTATATTTTTGTCACTGGTCTGGTGAACTATATCAGTTTTTTTTTCTTGTAGATCCACGAAGTGTTTACGTGTCTGACCAAAATTCGGTCTTACTGCATTTCGTCATCATCTTTCTCATAATTGACAATGACAGTGGTGATGATGATGATGATGATGATATTCTTTGGTCTTTTTTGTGGTTTATTTTCATGTTTTGATGTGGTGCAATTTGTATCATTTTCTATTCTTTGTACAGTTTTATTTTATTTTTTTTTCTGATACATTGTTGAAGAAGCGCATGCTTCCTTTCCTATCACAGGCTTTATGTTTACACTTTGATACTTGATGAAATAATCTAATTCATGTGTCCTTTTCATGTTTGTATAAATGCTCGTATTTGGTACATATTCTTCTTCTTTTTTTTTTTTTTTGATAACATATCTTTTTATGAAGATTTCAAATGCAATGCCAGGAAAATGTTTTCCTTCTTGTTACACAATTCACAATGACCTGACTTGTCGTTACCCGTGATTATATATACCACTATATACAATGGTTTGTTTGTTCTCTCAACCAGGTTTCAAGACAGTGGTTTGGTTTATGGTCCAGTTTCAGGCCTTATTGTGCTTCCTTGCTTCTGCCCTCGCAGTGTTCAAATAGAAAAGTTTGTTTCTGTTCCTACACTGCATATCTTGTCTGTTTGCTATATCATGGTCAGTGAACTGATACATTTGGCTGTTTCGATGGGAAAAAAATAGAAAGAGTGGGGGTTAGTTGCCGCCAAGGACACTGACAAACAAAGCACAGGACAAGACACGATGCATTTCGACCTCGTATACCAAATCTGTAGGTGTTTGTAATAAAACCTCAAGGAATTTTTTTTTTCATGGCAAACGAATGGACTGTTTCACAGTGTAACGCCGCATTATCAAGCCCCCACACTTCAGCACCATGTGCAATGGGCTGCACTTGAGAATCGACCGATTTACAAAACACCTGAAAAGACTGATTTCCTAATCTAGATCGATGTTGCATTATACATAAAACAACACGCTATGCCCTGCTAGCAAGAGCTTTACATGCCAGAGAAAAACTTAATGGCGTAGAGAAATAAATGCCCATATTTATACGCATTGACGACAGGCATAGTAACTCCAGTAAATCTCCATTGCTCGTTAACTCCTAAACATCCACCTTCTCTAAACACAACAATGTTGCTTTTTTACCATGTTTACCTTTAACTGAAGTGAACTAGCAGCTCGAGAAAGACTATTAACTGGGTTTGAAGACCAATAACTGTTTCCGATAACAAAACAACATCATCTGCCAATACTAAAAATGAATACTTGTGAAAAGTCTGCAGTAAATGTAGCGCCATGTCTACCTTGGAGACAACTTCTGAAGTGAATTCACTGATAAAAAAACTAAAAAAAAAGAAAAAAGGGTAGGGCTACACACATCCCCATTTTCACACCACTGGTACGCTGAACAAAATCTTATATAATTATTTCCCCCACGTCTATCTAACATCGAGAGAGAGAGAGAGAGAGAGAGAGAGAGAGAGAGAGAGAGAGAGAGAGCCAGCGCGTGCTCACTAGGAGTGTTTCAAGCAAACTGCGATTTGCACGTGATTACCGTTTACATTGTTTAAAGGACAGTGAGCGATACGTAATGTGAGGCTTGTAAAACCGATATGCTGTAGTGACGTTAGTATTGAGTGTTGACGAGACTTTTTGCCACAGTGTTTTATGGATATTGCCTTTTTTGTGTAAGCTTACTCCAGCGAAGTTGAGGTAGTGTTTCTTCTCCCTCCCTCCATACTTTCTCCTCTCTCTCTCTCTCTCTCTCTCTCTCTCGCCGTCTGTCTGTCCTGTCGATGTGTGTGTGTGTGTGTGTGTGTGTGTGTGTGTGTGTGTGTGTGGCTGGCAGTGTCTATCTGTCAGTCAATCTGTCTGTCTCTCTGTATGCGCACTTGGGCATGTTCAAATGTATGTATGTGCATGTCAGGGTGCGCAAGTTTTGTACGCATGTGTGTGTGTATGTGTGTGTGTGTGTGCGTGCGTGCGTGCGTGCGTGCGTGTGTGTGTGTGTGTGTGTGTGTTTGTGTGTGTGTGTGTGTGTGTGTGTGTATGTGTGTAACGACGTGTTATGCTTTATGGAGTACCCCTTTATTACCCCTGGCCTTCAGGCTGCGCTTCTGTTTATATCTTGTGTCAAGCATGACAGTCATTTCTGTTTAATGTTCAACAAACCGCACGTGCGAGGTAGGGACTAAAGGGACCTTGATACCCGGGAGAACTTTTAGTTGCAGACTGTATTGCAATAGTGATCTAGGGACTGTGTTACAAAGTTCTGCCATTTTATCGGGAACATGAAATTTGCACCCAGAGCTCATAACATCATCTTCCCAACTTTCTCTCTCTCTTGTCTCCGAACTCCCCATACAGACGCATCTTTCCCTCACACACCAAGGGCTGTATGCTGGTGCCAAATATCAAGACCATTCTAATGTGACAGTGGATAAATCCAGTGCCGTTTACTCACAGTCTTTTTCATAATTTGACAGGAAAAGGTCTTGCCGAAAGGGAGAGTATAAGCCTTTCCCTCAGTTATAGAACAGATACCCCTTTATTAAAGTGCTTTTGACTTACTCCGAAGAAAATTTGAGGCATTACCGTCAGATACAATAACGGCCATGGTGAACAGTTTTTATTGTACCCCCCCACCCCCCCCCCCCTCTTCAGTGCGAAATCTGTCTCAGCCAAAACATGGACGTTGCTCTTTTGCATCGAATGACATTGTAGAAGCCTTTTCAGTCTTGCCTGCATTCGAACTGTTCTCTATTAGACAGAGAGAATCGCCAGTAATTGAGGTGCACAAAAGGAACTCATTCTGATCTAAGAGTAAACACGTGTTCTGACCACCCGAAGAGGTCAGTGGCTAGTGTGTGTGTGTGTGTGTGTGTGTGTGTGTGTGTTTGAGAGCACGCATGCGTGCACGAGCGCGCGCGTTTGTATGTGTGTGTGTGTATGTGTGTGTGTGTGTGTGTGTGTGTGTGTGTGTGTTTGTGTGTGTGCGCGCGCGCGTGTGTGACGCATAACGACCAATATGTAATGTATGGGATGCCAGCCGTGGTATTGTTTAGCATTCTTATTTATGTACGTATTTCGAATTCAGATTATTTATACAGTATTACTTACAAATGTATTTAAAATTTGCGTCTATTTATAACCTAAACTATGTTCAATGCATACAGTAAGTGAAGGTCTTAAGGTAGACTTTATCTCTCTGAACCAGTGGTACTCATTTCCTCTGTAAAAGAACGTGATTGCTTAGTGTTGCTGACACGTTAGCAGCTGAAGTAGAGAGAGAGAGAGAGAGAGAGAGAGAGAGAGAGAGTGTGTGTGTGTGTGTGTGTGTGCGCGCGCATGCATGCATGCGCGCTTGTGTGCGTCTGTGAGTTACTGCCTCTGTGTGTGTATGTTCGTGTGTGTGTGTGTGTGTGTGTGTGTGTGTGTGAGGAGGGAAGAGGGGTCAGGCTACTTGTGGATGGTGTGAAAAAATGGATAATCATCCGGGGGAGTGGTTGTGTTGTGCACGTGGGCATGTGTGTATGAATAATTGGTGAAAGCATGTGTGTATGTTCACTGCACAAAAGTCCTTTTGTCCCTAACAAACCTTATCACATCTCGTCCAACAATAATCCACGAGACGGAGTGCGCGCCGTTGTTGCTGCCAGCCAGAGAGAATGACTATTTTGTGGTGTGTGGGGACACCACTTTCGGTTGAGAAAAATGTAATCAGATTTCCTTTTTGACCTTTGCCTCTCAAAGACAACTTGTGTCTGGTTGTATTGGAAATAAAACGGATTGTTCACAGAAAACTCTAAATGTTCACCTTTATTTATTTATTCATTTATTGGTTTTTTTGTTTGTTTGTTTTTTTTTCCCGCGGACTCTTTTCATATGAATACATGAACACATATGTCAAATACATGATTGGTCGAATGCTGTAAACTTTCATGCAATGAGGATGAAGTGGCCGTGGCATCAACCTATTGGAGGGCCCTTCTGGATAAAAAATCATCCATGTGCACATTCAGAAAGGCAGTTGGAAAGTCGTTGTGAGAGCAGAGAGGTCAGGACAGAATGAGCTGGTTGAGACAGCAGCTGAAAATATACGAATCAGAGCTGGGAACTTTGTCGTGACATAGTTCATACGAAAATCTCAAAAACGTTACATGTTCACAATTGTGGGTTTGGAGCTGCAGTTGTTTTTTTGTCTGTTTCTTCGTTTCCTTTGAAAAGATCTTTTACCCTGGTATGTGAACTATCATGTCAAAATGTCTATACCATTGACAGCCGAGAGGGAAAGTGGTTTGGAAAAAATATACAGTCTAATGATGGGTGTGCTATAAATTCTCTGTTCCCACGGTATTGACCGGGTGTCGCGTTTGAGAAACGACTCAGGGACTCGGGAAGGCTAGGAAGAACGTCTGGTGCATTGTCGATTCATGTTTTAGACGTATTTTCCTCCTGCCAACTGCAACAAAACACGTAGCTGCGAGTGTCAGAACATGATCCTCCGATGAAAGGTAGGGTATTCTAAATGGTTCGAATTCAGCGTTCTCCACTATCTTTAATGCATGCATGATATAGCACGTGCGAGAGTGGTCATGAATGTTTCATGCTTCAAAACCAAACCCCGTCTCCGTTCCCATGAAATTTGGGCGAAATATGATATCTGATATACCACCTCATCTTCCTTCCCCCCCCCCTTCTCCTCCTCTTCCTCCTGCCCTTAAACGAGTTTACATTTTTCATGTAAAGGTGGACGGGGAAGAAAGAAAAAAAAAAAAAAAAAGAAAAAAACCCGGGCTTATGTATTCAAAGTAAAACAAATAAACAGCCTTTGGTTTGATGGCCTGGATGGGGAGTAGGCCAGGGTGAGATTTAAGTCATGTATCAATTATACCTACGTACAAACAGCATAATTCAGCCTTTAAAGACGACAGCCGATTGGATGTTAATCGTCGCCTCGTCCTGAACGATGTGTTGTGCAAAATAAGGCAACAAACATTTAACAATATGATAGAGTGGCGGGCCTTGCACGCCCGCCTCATGAAAAAAGGTGGTCTGAACATTGCTCTGCACTTGACGGGAAACGGGTGAAAGCAAATCCATGTGTGCCAACAGTACAGGATTCAAATGAAGGCGACTGTCGATACCCTACGAAGAAGCTGTGTGATCACAGTGATATTGCTGAAATATAGGAGGGCTGCAGGCATCGAAAAACATCCCCCAAATAAACAGCCTCTCTCTCTCTCTCTCTCTCTCTCTCTCTCTCTCTCTGTGGCTGTCTTAGCTAATTTTGTTTATATTCCCATTCAAATTGTTTCGTAGATTGTTTATGGGGCTGAGCCATGAGCCCTAATCAGCTATCATTATTTTCATCCTCGTTAATGCACAAATCGTTAGATAATGACCCATGATGGCTAAATCTTCTTGCACAACGCTAGTTTGTTTGTTCGACCAACACTTACACGAGTATCTGCCATTGACTGGCTATTCAAAATGGTTTACCAGCCTTTTGATTTCTTATCAGTTGATTAACTACAACATTAATGAATTAAGTGATCTGTTTGTTGACGTTGTTCCTTGATTGCCGATGGGATCAAAGTCAGAATTAGATGAACTGACGAACACATGGTGTGGGGGATGTCTAGTTTGTTTGTTAGTTGAAACAAGTCAGCTGTTCTTTCAGCAGCTGATTAAAAGATTGATCGATTAACCGAGTTAGTGTGCTAGTGAGCAGCTGAAGGGAGGTGGAGTGATGGAGTGACTGAGTGAGTGGCCTGTTCCTTTTTTGGTGAGATAGCTGGTTGGTGTTGGACCAGTTTGACAACATGTGGTGAGTAATAAAGATCTGGTGTAGGCATTACCTACCAAGAATTACAATCAGTTCTCTATTGTATAGTCGGCCATCACTCACTTACGTTAACAATCTCAGATTACAGCCTGAGTGTTCAGGAGAATATTCATCCATTCGTTTGCTTCCTTTCGTCACTCATCAACACAGCCCCTGCTCTTCCTGGATGACATTTCACCTTCAGCCTTGTTCCCTGTAGGATGATTAGCGACTGCTGCTGCAGGTCTCTGCATATGGCAGTTAGTAATGACGTCGGTCTTCAGCAGCTTCTCTTACTTGCTCTGGAGCTTTTCTCTCCATCTGGAAAATGTTTTAGCTTTCAGCTGTGTTTGCTTTCTCTCCATCTGGAAAGTCTTTTAGCTTTCAGCTATGTTTCCTTTCTCTATCTCTGAAAAGTGTTTTAGCTTTCAGCTATGCTTCCTTTCTCTCCGTCTGGAAAGTCTTTTAGCTTTCAGCTATGTTTCCTTTCTCTCCATCTGGAAAATGTTTTAGCTTTCAGCTATGCTTCCTTTCTCTCCGTCTGGAAAATGTTTTATCTTTCAGCTATGTTTCTCTCCATCTGGAAAATGTTTTAGTTTTCAGCTGTTTCATGGCAGTGGTCCTGTCTCTTTCCAGGTTGATTGTTGGACATCCCAGTTTGGCTCTGACCAGACTATGAACTGCATGGCTGTCAACAGTCAGAACTATATAGCTGGGGTGTGCATCATGCCAGCTTCAGGTTTGGAGCGTAGGAATACAGCCAAGAAGACGGTTGTGCCTTCAGACGGGATGTCTCCAGGTTGTTTCGAAATGGGCGTTCTGCGGAAAGGATG
>JADBJO010016349.1:7500-15000 GCA_016801955.1 Conus betulinus | reverse complement strand
TCTGAAGCTGCTTCAGCACAACTCTTTCAAGGATTTTTGAGAGGAATGGGAGGTTGGACACTGGTCTATAGTTCTTTAACTTATTAAGGTCTAGTCCTGGCTTTTTCAAGAGAGGGGTAACGATTGCCTGCTTAAACTGAGGAGGTACTATGCCTGACGAGAGAGATTTGTTTACAATGTTTGTAATCACGGGAATCAAATGAGAGGCACACCGTTTAAGGAGGGAAGTAGGGATGGGGTCAAGGACACAACTTTTGCTGGAAGATTCACTTATGAGATCGGCGATCAGTTTTTCATCCACTGGATTAAAAGTACAAAAAGGTGTGGTCCACAGTATTTATCATAAAGGATTGGTTGGGAAGGATTTGCATCAAGATTGTCACGGATGGTTTTGATTTTATCAACAAAGAATTCGCTAAATTGTTGAGAGATCTGAGAAGAAGG
Source organism: Conus betulinus (assembly GCA_016801955.1). NCBI lineage: Eukaryota > Metazoa > Mollusca > Gastropoda > Neogastropoda > Conidae > Conus > Conus betulinus. Next base: position 14,556 of record JADBJO010016349.1, on the reverse strand, counting down.
AATGTTCGTGGGCAAACTTAATTTCTTTGTTTGCCAAGTAGTTCATTTGAAAGAGAAAACAACTGCTTTGTTTGTAGCCTAGGAATACAACCAAGAAGACGGTTGTGCCTTCAGACGGGACGTCTCCAGGTTGTTTCGAAATGGGCGTTCTGCGGAAAGGGTTTTGATGCTCGTTTCCCCCATCAGCAGATATCTCAATGAGCATTCTCTTATTATCAGTGCATTTTCTAACTTTGTCCATGTCTGGGACCCCGGTCTGTACATCAAAGTGTCTGTCTGCCTGGGTCTGGTGTTGATGATGACCTGGACAATACGGTTGACTTCCCAGGGAAAAGATTCAACTTGCTGGAAAAGCTTTTTTGATGGCAGGGCCAGCTTGTGGGATCGGGGCAGAGACGGTGATAAAAGAGTGACAAAGCGATGGCCATACAATGACACACGACGATACATCATGCAGTTCAAATGGCCGACAGGAAGATTCTGCAGATTTGTGCAACTGATCTTTTAATCATGCGGCCCGCAGCTTAAAGTTTGCATACCTCATTTACTTTCCAGGACAGACACGTATGTAACCTGCCGCCATGGTGCATGATCGTATGTGGCTGATAGCACAATGTCAGTGCTAAGGTAATTGCCAACCAAGGCCGTGAGGCCAGTCTGCCCACCTAGCAACAGTGTGATGGCATGTCCCTGTCACGTGGTCTAGTCCTCCAGCTGAAGCGGCTTACCAGTGTGTGGTGCTGGAAACCGGCACGTGGCAGATCTGGGAGAGGAATGAGGACTTAATGATGCCCGGCCTCAGAGTGCAGTGGTCAGACACCAAAGGTGCCGCCTCTGTCCAACGCCGCCAGAACTCCTGCAGTGATGGTAGCCTGAAGTTAATATAGACTGTTCAAGGTAACACTCTCCCGTACCAAATATGCCCTACAAGGTTTCAAGTTCAACGGCAACAGTCAAGAAACTCCGTGTGCTTTGTTAGCACCGTATGAAAAATGAAAGCCAATGAATCCATAACGACAATCTAAAACAAATCCGTTGGTGTATTTTGGGTTCACCCTAATGGTAACTTGGAGTTTAAAAGAAGTATTACGCAAAGGAAAGTAGACGAAGTATTTCTATGGTATAAAATTTTGCTATGCAAATTTCAGTTATGAAAATTGATACTGATGGATGCTACGAATATTGTTCCTTCCCTGTCTTTATTTTTTCCGGGCATACATTTGAAATCCTGATCATGCGTTCAAAGATCAATATCGTGAAATCAGTCAGCCTGTCTAAAACGGTTAAAGTAAAACTGCGCTCTAGTTTCAAAAAGTGTTGAAATTAGAGATAAAAGTTTGGAAGGAAGGCATGTGGGAAGATGTAGATGGCCGCCTGATCATTGTGCGTCCAGTTCAAAAGTTCATGTGTTTTAACACGGTTTGGAATAGGTCCCGTTGTGTCTGTGCAAATATCTATAACAACATGGTGTTGATGGCATTAAAAAAAGATAACCTCAATAAGTTCTAGAATCCAAAAGTACAGTAAAAACCATTCTTGTTCCAGCTAACATAAGTAGGTGCATTCAATGTGCATAGGTATCAGCATTAATGAACACGTGAAAATAATTCACATTGCTATTGTAGAACTATTTCACATTACTTATTTCTAGTATCTGCAACGGAGTTCAGTTCAAGATCTGCGTCGTGCATTTTGTCAGAGCTGCTGCAGTTCCAACATGTTTTTTCTTTTTTCTTACCCATACCCTACACTTATTTTTTCTGTCCTGATTTCTCATGCTATGATACCACATGCTTTTAATATTTTTTTGTGAGAAAGATTTTGTTTCTGGCTTGTTTCGTTTTCTTTTATGAAGAAAGATTTTATTCAGTTGATAATATCTTAAAGGGCTTATACGACAATTGTTTCGTGTATCAATCATTAATTTTTTTTTTCATAAGAATACTAATCCAATAATTTCCTTTGCTTACGTTTTGTTTACAGAACCGGGTGGGATGTGAAGTGGAGTGTGTTGCCTTATCAGTTACGACGTCTCTGATATCTCACAGTTGCCGTCAACAAGAATGGAAAATTCACAGGAGTCGCTTCAGAGTCTGAGCCAGTTACCTATGCTGATCTGGATAAATACATGTAAGTTTCTGCGGCTCAAGGACCTGTGCAGATTGTGCAACACATGTCCCAGTGTTCAAGAAGCATGCAGACAATTTCTAAACCAGAAGCGAGCGCTTGCTTTGGGAGTTCGACAGCTTGAGTTATGGGCGTAACGCCTGTGATTATGCGCCCCCTGCCAAACTGAAAATATTAAAACGTCTGGGGTGTTTTTTGCGTGAATATCCGTTTAGGTGCAACTAATTTTCATGTTGAACACAACACGTTCGACTGCTTGACAAACACTCTTGTCACACCTTCCAGTGCCTTACAGTCGGTCCTGATAGAAGTAAAAGATTACAGAGATTCTGATTTTTTCCGATGTAGAGAACTGGAACAAACTGGTCAGACTTTATGCAACACTGCGTCAACACCAAAGAAGACATGATAATTACACTTTGCGTCAGCATATCTGAGCCTTCAGGCTCTATTCTGTCTCCTTGCTGTTCCAAGGCATTGTCCTCCTCTGATCCTCGATGCCGGTTTTTATCAACCTTGGACATTTTTGACGAATATCCCAGAGGGCTTGAAAGACGTTTGCTTTCTGGACCTGACCCCACTTCATCGCCAACGACTGTGTTCCTGTCCAAGTTTTCCAACCTAAGAAAACTGAGTCTACCTTTGAGCTATGTGAATGATGTGTTTCTCAAACAACTGCTCAACGGAATACGTCCCTTACGGAACTTACGCTGAGAACTCCATATCTTGTGAGTCAAACGATGTAGCACAGGATGCGTGGACTTACTTGACCACAGCACTTCCTCTGTTGAGAGTGACGTGTGTAGTAAGTTTCTTTCTGCCTTTTGTGGAAAGTTTTAATGGTTTGTTCAAAGTTGTCAAGGAGGGAGCGCCCGTGACCACCATATTCGCACGCATGTTGGACGGAACAAACTACCAGAAGTTTCTAGACTGGTGTAAAAACTTTGCAAGTACCCTGGAAGATTTGGATCTGTGTGTGCATTTAAATATGGACAGAAACCATGCAGATGATTTGTTAAAGGGTGTAGCAGATTTGTGTAAACGTGCAGCAGCATATTTACGCTATACAAAACATGAAAGAAGAAGTCGTAATGGACCATTTTCCGTCCTGTTATCATTACATCAGGTGCCAGAAAATACAAGCTGCATGAAGATCAGTGTAGTGTGTCTGCCAGAGCTGGGACTTGCTGACAAAAGGGTTTGAAAAGACCACACCAGTTATAGTCGTGGTCACATTACTACAGACTCTTGTGCGAAAGCATCTGTTATTTTTCTGAGCCCCCCCCCCCCCCCCCCCCCTCTCTCTCTCTCTCTCTCCCTCTCTCTCTCTCTCTCTCTCTCTCTCTCTCTCTCTCTCTCTCTCTCTTTCTCTCTCTTCAACAGGTGAAATAAAATCAGATGCTTAGATAATGCGTGTATTTTCAGATCTTGTTTACCACCCGGCCATGTACTTAGTTCAGTAAAGTTTTACTCCACAGTTTGACCAAGATGGGATTATCAGCGTTGGCAGCACGCTCATGTTTTAAAAGTGTTTAATTTCTTTACTTTGGCTTCCTGATGATTTCTTCAGTAAATTGATTTTTCATGTTTTTTTTTTTTTTTTAAGATTCCCAGCGTTTTGGTGTCTGGCCAATGCGTATCATTATCGATATTCGTCCTCGTCATCGTCGTCGTTGTTGTTGTTAATGTTCATATTGTAGTAAATGTTTTTCAGTTTTCTGCTTTAGAAAGATTCAGATATAACACGTGGAAAATGAGTTCTCTGTCTTTCACGCTTTTTACGCCGCTCGTGGTCACCTACCGCTGTGAGTGCCATGTTTCATCAGTTACATAGACTTAGTGGTCATGCGTTTATATGTGATCAGATGTGCCCCATGTCACCTATTCTTCAAGTTCATGGACTGGCTGATTTTGCATGTTCTTTTTTTTCTTCTACCCTCGTAATGCTTATAAAAAATGGCGTACGCTCCTCATTATTACCCCCAACATCGTGCTTGATACGAGATCCTACAAACCGCCTCATTTTCCTCTCTTACACTGGCTTCGTTTTAATGGTTCGCGCATGTCCATGTCACACAACATGCCATCCTTCTCTGCTTTCCTGTTACGCAAAGTCTCCATCAGAATTCTATGCTTCTCGTGCCCAGATCCACATGAAATTCGATTTTGATGTGTAGATACAGTTCCATGTTCATTTTGCCGAATTCTTACACCTTGCATTCATCTTTGTCTTATTCCTAACACCGGTTCCTAACTTATGCATCACTGGTGTTGACTATGCAGTAAAGAAGACAACTCATTTCCCGCACAATGTGAGGAGACATTTCCTGCTTTCCATTCAGTACTACGTGGACAATGTGACCCTTCAGTACTCTTGCGTGAACGACATTATTGCTGAACCGCTTCGCACAGCGAAACATAACCACGATTAAACTAGAAGTCAACCCTCCACGAAGGCTATTTTTTTTTTTCCTGAAATAAAAATATTTCGTGATGCATGGAATAATGTACTCTAGATTTCCCTTCACACGGATTCAGAGCGGCCCCAGTTCTCCGTGAATAAACATCCCCCTACTTCAGTATTCGACTTCACGAGTTGCAAATACCTTGGCAAGTCTTCAGATAAACATTGAACTATTTGGAAGGAAATCGGGTTTAGAACTTTTTTTTCACTTTTTTTTTATTCAGATAAGTTCATATAGTACAACATAATGGAAACTAAAAGAAAAAAAGAACAAAAGCCAAAGAAATGGTGTATAAAGAAAAAAAAATCCAAAGAAATGGTGTATAAAGAAGAAACCGACTTATCAAACATGATGATCATACCATTCTGCATTTTTAGAACCTCTTTACGTGGTAGAGAGAGAGAGAGAGAGAGAGAGAGAGAGAGAGAGAGAGAGAGAGAGAGAGAGAGAGAGAGAGAGAGAGAGCACATGAGGCAAGCGAGTGTATTATGAAATTTTACATATTTGGTTTTTTAAGGTCCTGAATAATATCCAATGGGGCTGTTTTTAGCAATGTAACAGTTCAAGGATGCATAGTCATACTTGTATTATGTACAATGTCATAATCATTCATGATTCATTCTGGGCCTGCTAATATCGCCATATATGGGTGCCATTTGGAGAGAAAATCGTTGTATACAAAATTTTTTTCGAGCAATGTATTCTTCAGTTTTATACCTGTATTTTAGCTTGTTGAGAAAAAATTGTAATCTGGGTGATTTTTGTTCTGTTCTACACTGATATAAATAGTGTGTTTAGCAAATAATACAATAAAGGAAAGTGTATGATCTATATGTATGTTTTTATCAAATTCAGCTATGGCTAATGGTTCAGTTATCTGCAAATTAAGTGCACACATACATATTTCATTCATTAAATCCATCAGCGTTTCCCAAAAACGTTCTATGACCGTACACTGCCAAAACATATGTGTAATACTGTCCTTAACAGAAAGTTCAAACATCATTGTTCAATATACCCATTTTTTTTAAAGCACTACATTAGTACCAAAACGTCTGTGTATTATTCGTAACTGTAACCATTTTCATTTTTATGTCAGTAATTTTTACTCAGATAAAGCAAAACAGTTTTTCCAGTCATTTTCAACGTTCAGTTTTATATCCCAGTTCGTACAGATTTTCGAGTGTGTAGGTAGGATTATATATAAAAATGTCATAATATAATCTTGACCCTTTACAAATTGACGTCGATTTTTTGTAAGGTATGTTCACATTTAAACATTTACTAGTACTTTTCAACTTTGATTTTTGTTTTTTTATGTATTCAATTATAGCTGCTTTAAAGCCAGAAAAAATGAAAAACTAATGTTTACGTCGTATTTTTGTTTAAATTGTTCAAAGGAATAAACTGGCCATTGTCAAGCAAAAACGAGCAATGCAATATATGCCCTGTTTGATCCATGCTTTTCCCCAAATATTCTTTTTTTTTCCAACTTGTATTCTGTTTGTATGGAAGACTGATTCGGCAAAGAGTTCATAAGAATTCTTACAGTTAACTTTGTAGAAAAACTGTTTGTACGCAATAAATACCTCCTGTCCAAAATGCATTTGATTTTTAGAAGGAAGAAAATATTTCTGGTCCATATTTCAATATCACTTAAAAAGTGGAAAGCCAGATGTTGAAAATAGTTTTTTCCATTTGTGGTGTGTAATCTGAAATTTTGCAGCCACGTTAATTTTTTTAGTGAAGAAGCAAACGTTTTTAATTCTGGTAGTCCAAGACCACCGTTTTGGATACTTATATGTGCAGCTTTTCTATTCATTTTGTCTGTTTTTTTTTATTCCACACAACTTTGTAACAGAACCATTTTAAACTCTGGGAAAAGTGTCATGTAGGTTTGGTAGTAATATCCACAAATGGATGAGTTTTGAAAAATAAGCGATTTTAAAACTGCCACTCTGTCCAGAGAAATTACTTGTCTTCTCACCCAAATCTTGAACAAATGTTTCACGTCCGCTAATTTTCAGAATGATTAACATCTGCACAGTTTTGTTAATCGTTGGTAAACCAGATTCCAAGAATTTTGAATTTGTGTGGATTCCGCTCCATACCTGAATGGTCCATGTAACGAACAGCAGCATTTTTACAGCTCCCCAACCAAAGAGCGCGACGTTTTTTTTTTCCCAGGATACATATATAACCCTGATATACGACCAAACATTTCCAGTACGTTTGCACATGTTTCAAATGATTTTTTGTTGTCGCCTGCTAAAAGAAATTCCGTATCATCTGCATATTGAGAAAGTTTATGTTCGACTGTATCTATAACTATACCACGCATGTTTACATTTTCCCGAATCATTAATGGTAGAACTTCAACACGTAATATGAATAAATATGGCGATAGTGGGTCACCTTGTCCGCGGTTTATCTTAAACCAAACTAGAAACTTGACCATTAACAA
>JADBJO010016348.1:20000-40728 GCA_016801955.1 Conus betulinus | reverse complement strand
GGAAAAACATGCCCTGGTTGGTGTTTTTAAACGTGGTACTGTGACCGGGTCTATACTGTATCTGCACGAAACTTTTAAACCAGGCAGTCTAGCACCCCCTAAAGTCCATCAGATGGTCGCATAACTCATGCCACTTGGGCCTATATATACAAATCGCAGCTAACAACAGGCCTTATTAAGTCTAGCAGAGCATCAAGCTGCTTTAGCAGCTTATCGGGGGAAGAAGTTGGCCAAGTTTAATGGAAGTGGGTGCGAAGCCAACTGTGAGCTCGGGGGGTTTATGTTTGCGTATTGGAGGAGGCGCTGCTGCTGGTAGGTGCACCGCCCTATTAAATTAATGCATAACCTAGTGTCGAGATAGCAAACCAATAGGTTAATATCTACTAACCTAAGGGAACACCCCTAATACATCTGAACCAGGAATCCTTAGTATCTTGTAATCTAGCGTAGTTGTTTTTATATAAGTACCTCCATTGTTTATTAGTTTCTCTGATTCTAGTCCTACTGTGTGAAACTGTCTGGTATTCTATTAGGGACAGCGCTTCAACCCTAGCTCGAGCTTGCTTATCATCAACGCTTGTAGATGCGACGTGCGTCCGTCTCACACCTTCACTCGGTCCCGACTGGCTGGGTCGTGGGCGAGTGGCACAAAAGAGTGTATGCAATCGCTGCAGCAGCCCAAGTAAGTTTGTGGTTACACTGGCAAGTTCTACATTGTGCTGTACAAAATCACCAAGTGGTGCAAACGTGGGTATCTCGTTGCACCTCTCATAGGCATGTAAAAACGAGCATCAAGACGAATATTTCACGAATAGCGCAATAGTGGATCAGAGAATTGTTTTGTAATGCTCTCTCACTCACTTTACGGACGGAAACTTGTTTCCAATTTGTGTGGATACTTGATTTGTTCTTGGGAACTAACTCTTCATAAGAGGCCATCTCAATTTCAGATTGTGAGGTTACATTTTGCTCAAGTTTCTGTAGAAGCACTAACATCCTTAGGTCTACTAAATATGATCTTTAAACATTAATGTTTGGTTCCTTTGCCACAAAAACTCGAACCTTGAGAGATCTAATTTCCAGAGGATTAATCGTCTTCGGGGCAGCAGGAGGGAGATTTTGAATGGAGGTTATGGTTTAAAAACTGCCGGGTTTGTCTGGGGGTTTTTCTTTTTTTGGTGGGAAGTAACTTGTACTGGACCTTCTTTACTATTGTTGTCTTTATAAACAGAGACCCCATTTTGGAAAAAAAAGCAGAGAGCATAATTTGGTTGCTCTCGCCCGTTCTTGCATAGAACGTTTTAACGCGGTCTTCCAATGCTGCTTAAGAGAGTCCAGGGAGTGGTGTTAACCTGCCTGTCTTTCTTCTTCAACTAAACTGTCATCCAAAATAGACATTTGATACAACAGATCATAATGCTACTGTTGTTGCTAACTTGGTAGGGCCATCATTAAATCTATGAAAATCAGACTGGAGGGTAAAGAAATCTTTACGCTAAATACCGCAGACATTTTTACACTCTATTTCAGACCTATGGCTTCCCACAGAAGAAAGAAGAAAAGACAAGTTTATCAGGGTATCCAGGGTCCAAATGGTCTTAAACACAGGATGAAAGCAGAGGATGCAGAGGCTGATAATAAAGATGAAGCAGTAGTCCAAGCATTTAGCAACATATTTTTGCATCCCTCTAGATTTTGAACTGTTAAAGACTCATCAACCATACTACCAAGGAGCGTTGAAAGACAAAACTTAATTATGAACTTATATTTAATGACAACGGTTCTGTCATTCTATCTGAAGACCCTACAGCCAGATACATAGTCAGTGGGACATCTCTCTAGAGAGTTTGATGTTGTTATTAACCCTGAACTGGCTAGATTAGTCTTAACCCGTATAAAATTAGACAGCTATTTATTATGAACAAGTCGTGAACCACATTAAACAAAAAAAAATAAAATAAAAAACAAAACAAGACACTATCTGGAACATAGACCTAAGTTATTCTCTTAGGTCATTAAAAGGCATCTTGTTTTTGTTTACTAAGCCCACAGAGCCTTATAAAAGAAAGAGGAAGTGTTTTATAATCCAAAAATTGAGCAGTTGTCTTGTACAGTAGACAGCAAGCCCGTTCAGTTGTATTCAACAGGACTCTTGCCCCACCAACACTTTGATGAGATACGAAAGTTGTTTGCTGGAGGTAGACAAACAAATCCTAAAGCTGATCTTGTATGCAAGAAACTTCACCTTCATGATGTAAGACTTGAAGATTATTTAACAAGAAAGTACGGGCTGTGGCTAGACTTAGATCACCATGTGACAACAGATTACATGGAAGCAGAAGAAGGGTAGGGGCAGATGGCATAAACATACAGATTAACAAAGAACCAGAGGAGAAGGGTCATTTAGAGATGCACATTTTTGTGCTATGTGACGCTCAGTTAAACACTGTAAAAACAGACTACAAGATATAATCTATTAAAAATAACCCTATTAAAAACAGACTACAAGATATAAACCGATTAAAAAACAGATGGACATGCTAAGCTTTTTATCTAAAGACCCCACTGTTCGCTTATTTGTGGGATTACTGGATGTAATATATATATATATATATATATATATATATATATATATATATATATATATATATATATAGTTTTTATACTTGATTTGTTGCAAACAGTCTACAGGTTTCATTACGAGTACAGTGTTATATTCTGCACAACCATTAAGCATAAGTCTTACAAAGAAAGAAAGTTTGTTTGGACAGACGAAAATGTATTCTTAGTTGATCCTAGTAATAACCTAAGTGACTGTTTAGAATATTATTATAAGTTATTTGAGGGAACTGAAACACTGTTTATTATTGATGACTGCTCGGCTGAACGAGACATTGTTAAAAAAAAAAGAAAGACTCTGTCTAAGCTGGCTTTTAGCGGCCACCACACATTAGTTTCTGTTTGGCTTTTAACTCAGAAATACAAAGCTGTCTTAACAGACTTTAGATCACAGTTAAAATCAGTCATCTTATTCTACACTAAGGACAAGGACACCTTTGAAGACTGTTTACGTGAAAACTATGAAATCAGGGACAAGGATGAACTAAAAAAAAAAATAACACCAGTTAGAACAGTCTAAACATGCTAAACTATGCTACAGACTGACCCACCAGTTCAGTATGTTTGTTTGTAATAGATTGTTTATGAATTGTTTATAATAAATTTTATAAATTGTTTGTTATAAATTTATTATAAAAATGTCTCGTGGACCTGAATAAAAAATGCAGCTAGCTCCCAAATGTGTTGCAGTAGAGCTAAAAGACCTAGCAGACACATCTGAGTTTGATCTGATAGGAGAGCCAGGAAATGTTTACGGATCTGAATACACGGATGAAGGTGTTTACAAAACGAATAGAAATTGTGAAGATAAAAAAACGACCATAGCATCCTAGACTAGAACAGATAAAAAATCTAACAGCAGACAATTATGGCAACCACGAATACAAACTTTACAAAAAAAGATAACAAATGGGAGTTGCTCCCAGAGATTGACTGGGACGTACAATTTGACTTACGAAGCCCAACTGTATACTTTGATAAGAAGAAAAAAAATTAGAAAAGCTTTAAATGCAGGACCCCTTCTTGTTAGTCTTGTTCCAGGAGGGCAGCAGAAAAAGCAGATTATAATAGATGATCATCGTCGTGGATATGTGCTGAAGAGAAAGAGACCCTTAGCTGAAGTTGGGGGTGACACAGTCGGCTTAGAATTTAACCCAAAATTAACATTGCCTGACACTGCTACTTTGATGTTTGTTTTTATTAGTTATTCCTGGGGACTCCATTAGTGACAAGCATTTGCCTGAACATGTGTTAATCAGGGGTGTACAATTAACATCTGAAAACTTGGATGGGCCTCATAGGCTTGTTATTGTTATTACTAAAAACGGGGATGAAGTAAACACTTTTCTCATCATCTGACAAAGTCACTGTGGAGGTTGACAAAACCAAACTAACAGTAACAAATCCCAAATAAATGTCAGCGAACCGCCCAAAGAAACGCGGACATGAAACAAATAACGAAAATGCACTTAGCTTTGATCGCTTCTGTGTTCAGCGCAAGAAGAAGGCGTTGAATGAAAACGAGGCTGTTGGAAGGGAAATAATGTGCGAGTCAAAGTCGTAATGATGATAATAATATTACTGATAGGAATACTAATAATGGTCAAAATATTATATATATATAAAAATAAATATAAAAAAAAAAAAGAGACAAGATTACTACCAGTCTTGGTGTCAATAAGTAGGTATGGGAGAAAGGAGAGTGGGTTAGAGGATTCTTAAACAGCAGGGGTTGCCGTGGCAACAGTCCCGGAGGCTAAGGCGATGGTGATGTCAATGCTACAGGTGGTAGTATCAATACTAGCAATATATTACTGAATGTACTACTAACAACGATAGTGAAAGTTAAGGTAATAAAAGCACGATAGAAATAAATTTAGAATATACTTTTTTATAATAATCAAAAAAATATAATAAATAAATGAAACATGAAAAAGAAAAAGAAATTGAATAATATATAATAATGATAATAAATGCATTTTTAAAAAAATGGTAATAGAATAAATAGATGAAACATAAAAATAAAGATAAAAAAAAAAATAATAAAAAAAAAAAAATAATAATAACAATGTTAATATTTATGGTACTAAAGGTATTAATTCTGATAGTAAGGAGGGAAACAAACAAACAAAAAAAACAACAACAACGACAACAACCAAGGGGAGGAGAAAGAGGGGAGGACAGGAAGAACAGAAAGGAAACAGAAGATATAAGTTATGGGAAGGATGGAATCCAATAGGTATATGAATAATTACAGTAATAGTTTTGTTAATAATACTTGTGATTGTAACTCTACAGTAATGGTAGTGATGCAGTAGGAGGCTAGAAAAGTGGTAAGCTGAATGTTAGAAATATTTTAAAGAATAATGATTACATTAATGAAAGTAGTAAATACGACATTTGTAATACTAGTTATGAAGTTGTAAGAAAAGGTATACTGATTAGATAAACAAAAAAGTAAAATTTAATTTTAAATATTTTTAAAATAGTTGGCATACACACACACACACACACACACACACACACACACACACACACACACACACACACACACATATATATATATATATATATATATACATATATATATACATACATATATACATATATATACATACATACGACATACGACAACAACAACCAAGGGGAGGAGAGAGAGGGGAGGACAGGAAGAACAGAAAGGAAACGGAAGATGTAAGTTATGGAAGGATGTGTGCGTGTGTGTGTGCGTGCGCGCGCGCGCGGACGCACACACCACACACACACACACAACACACACACACACACACACACACACACACACACACACACCACACACATACATACTCATACATACACATTATATATATATATATATATATATATATATATATATATATATATATATATATACATACACACACACACACACACACACACACACACACCACACACACACACATATATATACATATATATTCACGTGTGCGCGCGCGCGCGCGTGTGCGTGGGTGCGCGAGAGAGAGAGAGAGAGAGAGAGAGAGAGAGAGAGAGAGAGAGAGAGAGAGAGAGAGCGTGTTTGTGTGTGTGTGTGTGTGTGTGTGTGTGTGTGTGTGTGTGTGTGTGTGTGTGTGTGTGTGCGTGTCGTGTGCGTGTGTGTGTGCGTGTGTGGTGTGTGTGTGTGTGTGTTGTGTGTGTGTGGTTGTGTAGTGTGTTGTTAGTGTGTGTGTGTGTGTGTGTGTGTGTGTGTTGTGTGTGTGTGTGTGTGTGTGTGGATATGTGTGTGTGTGTTATCAACATTTCCACAACATATGCATAGGAAAGAGGGAAGATGGAACAGGAGTTCATGTTGAAGAAATAGTGAATGAAAATAAAAGAAAACCAAATGAAGTGAGGGAAATGGAGTGGACAAGTATCTGAATAAACAATAGACCGACTGATGTGAGAAATAGAGAGGGTGTGTGGTGAGAAGGGAAAGGAAGATAGCTATAAGTTATGTATAAGGTAAATAGTGGGATATATGGTAGTATGTGTGTGTAGTGGGAAAGATATTGTGGGCTGAGACTGAAGTGATGGTTGGTACATGTAATTTTAAGGTGTTGATGGTAAGAGGGTGGAGGAAAGAAGGGATGGGTTTATATACTGACTGGGGGAGGGGGGGGGGGGGGGGGGGGCAACATATTCACACCTATACACTCTCTCTCTCTCTCTCTCTCTCTCTCTCTCTCTCTCTCTCTCTCTCTCTCCTCCCTCTCTCTTTTCCTTCCCCCTCCCCCCTCCTCTCTCTAATCTCTCAACTATCTAAAAATTAAGTTATTGTTTTCTAAGTATTATCATTATTTTGATTCTACCATTATGGCCGGCAATGGGATTAGTGATAATAGGACATAATGCTTAGAAGCATAAAAAGTGTAAATGACTGACGGTAATAACAATGACATCAAGAACAATGACATCTTTTATATCCCACTATTTACCTTATACATAACTTATAGCTATCTTCCTTTCCCTTCTCACCACACCCTCTCTATTTCTCACATCAGTCTATTGTTTATTCAGATACTTGTCCACTCCATTTCCCTCACTTCATTTGGTTTTCTTTTTTTATTTTCATTCACTATTTCTTCAACATGAACTCCTGTTCCATCTTCCTCTTTCCTATGCATATGTTGTGGAAATGTTGATAACCACACACACATATCCACACACACACACACACACACACACACACACACACACACACACACACACACACACACACACACACACACACACACACACACACACACACACACACACACACACACACACACACACACACACACACACACACACACACACACACACACACACACACACACACACACACACACACACACACACACACACACACACACACACACACACACACACACACACACACACACAAACACTCTCTCTCTCTCTCTCTCTCTCTCTCTCTCTCTCTCTCTCTCTCTCTCTCTCTCTCTCTCTCTCTCTCTCACACGCGCACACGCGCGCGCTCGCGCGCGCACACGTGAATATATATATGTGTATATGTGTGTGTGTGTGTGTGTGTGTGTGTGTGTGTGTGTGTGTGTGTGTGTGTGTGTGTATGTGTGTGTGTATATATATATATCCCATAACTTACATCTTCTGTTTCCTTTCTGTTCTTCCTGTCCTCCCCTCTCTCTCCTCCCCTGGTTTTGTTGTCGTATGTATGTATATATATGTATATATATATATATATATATATATATATATATATATATATATATATATATATATATATATATATATATATATATATATATATATATGTGTGTGTGTGTGTGTGTGTGTGTGTGTGTGTGTGTATGTGTGTATATATGCCAACTATTTTAAAAATATTTAAATTAAATTTTACTTATTGTTTTTCTAATCAGTATACCTTTTCTTACAACTTCATAACTAGTATTACAAATGTCGTATTTACTACTTTCATTAATGTAATCATTATTCTTTAAAATATTTCTAACATTTCAGCTTACCACTTTTCTAGCCTCCTACTGCATCACTACCATTACTGTAGAGTTACAATCACAATTATTAACAAAACTATTACTGTAATTATTCATATACCTATTTGGATTCCATCCTTCCCATAACTTATATCTTCTGTTTCCTTTCTGTTCTTCTCCTGTCCTCCCCTCTTTCTCTCTCCCCTTGGTTGTTGTCGTTGTTTTTGTTTATTTCTGTATCGTGCTTTTATTACCTTAACTTTCACTATCGTTGTTAGTAGTACCATTCAGTAATAATATTGCTAGTATTGATACTGCCACCTGTAGCATTGACATCACCATCGCCTTCGCCTCCGGGACTGTTGCCACGGCAACCCTGCTGTTTAAGAATCCTCTAACCAACTCTCCTTTCTCCCATACCTACTTATTGACACCAAGACTGGTACTGTAATCTTGTCTCCCCTTTATATATATATATATATATATATATATATATATATATATATATATATATATATATATATATATTATATATAATATTTTAACCATTATTAGTATCCCTATCAGTAATATTATTATCATCATTACGAATTTGACTCGCACATTATTTCCCTTCCAACAGCCTCGTTTTCATTCATCGCCTTCTTTCTTGCGCTGAACACAGAAGCGATCAAAGCTAAGTGCATTTTCGTATTTGTTTCATGTTTGTTGCACCTGAAGAAGACCTAAGAGGTCGAAACGCGTTGTGGTTTGTCTTGTGACTCGTTTGTCCGCGTTTTCTCTGGTGGGCGGTTCGCTGACATTTATTTGGGATTTGTTTGGATTTCCGCCTGCGGTCGTTTCACTTTGCAGCTCAAACTAACAGTACTTGATGTTATGTTTATTAAGTATGTTGATTTTATTGAGTTTTACTCTGTTGGTCAAGTGCTGTCAGAAGAGATAATAAGACATTATTTACTAAATTAATTTGATTAAAAATGGAGAGTTTAAACTTAAACAGTTTACAAAACGAACAGGCTCATAAGTTTAGATTAAAGTGCATGACTGAACTTGAAGAAGAAATAAAAAGCGACTTAAAAAAAGTATAAGGTTACTAGACGGAAATATGCTAAAGCTTTGAATGCCCTCTCTTTCATAACTACAGGGTCATCTGTTGTAGCTAGCGTAAGTACAGGATCCAGTGTTGGTCTTTTAGCACCGGAGTAGGTGCCCCAGTAACCATAGCCTTAGGGAGTGTTGGGTTGCTGTTATGGGCTCTGTCTTCAATTGCAAGTGCTGTTTAAAAAAAAAAAAAAAGATTACGCCTAAACTTCAAAAACACACAGCTATTGTTGCCTTATCAACCGTAAAACTTCATTCATTAAAGTTAATAATAAGTAATACATTACTAGATGGGAATATTACAGACAAAGTGTCTCAGCGTGCCATGGCTGATGGCGATGATCACAAACGTCAAAAAATTGAACTTCAAAAAAGTGGAGAAAGACTTTTCATCTCTCAAAAGATAGACACCGAAACAATCAAACTAAACATAAACAGAGAGCCATTAAAAACCAAAATAACCAAATCAACTACGTCCATTATCGAGTTTCGTCTGCTATTGCTCTATTCCCCCCCCCCCCCCCCCCCCCCCCCCCCCCCCCCCCGTGCAGCGCATTGCAGTCTGCACGACCATAGTAACCAGTATTGGTTTGTTTCTTTGTCGGCTCTCACAGGCTAACGTTACCTCTCTCTCCCGGCTCAATACTGCGTCTCCTGTTCCCTAACATACGGTCTCTCTCTTACATCATCGGCTAAAAATAGTCGTTCCAGACTAATCTAGTATGTACTACAGAATTCTACTCTTTTCTAGAATGACGTACTATGTTGTACTGTTGTTCTGTCACGGTGTTGTAGTTCAGTCACGAGGTTGTAGTACCGTGACAAAGTCCTGAACAAAATAATTTTAAGTTTGTGAAGAACACGTAGACGAGTAGAAACGGGTGGCGCGGTGCTGTGCGCGCGCGCGCGCGCGCGCGCGCGCGCGCGCGTGTGTGTGTGTGTGTGTGTGCTGCCTCTGGACAGGTAGCAATCGATCAGTCGGCGGGCAATAGAACCTGGACCGCTTGCAGAAAATCAGGATGCTATTAACGTAAGATGAAAGCGATGTATTATTCACTTGCTAATGGACGGGAACTGACAGCGCGCTCTATTCATGGACGGGGAACATTAATTTGGACTAAAACCCTGCAAAACCATACTCGTGTTATCACATACAAACTCGCTGCCTGCTGTATTATCTGTTTTATTAATCTTTTTTATTTAACCATTTTATTTAACCATTTCATTTTACCATTTTATTTATCTGTTTTATTTAACCATTTTATTTATCTGTTTTATTTAACCATTTTATTTATCTGTTTTATTTATCGGTTTTTATTTAACCATTTTCTTTGCAAAAACAAGAAGAAACAGATAACTATTTTTTTAATGTATGATTTTAATCTGGGTTAAAAAATGAAGCCCAAAGTAATCAAAGAGCTCAATCACATATTCTATTTGTTGGAGATGGAGATGGAGGAGGGAGCCAGTAAAGAGGAGTTGAAGGAAATGTTTGATGGTTTAATTACATGCCTTTATGAGCGTATAGATATACGTAAAAGCATACAGCGCATTGTTAAACAAATCCCTAGATTCTTGGCCTCAACCAGTTATAAAATTTAAAGCTATATTACTGGATAACATGGTTCCTGAAGGGGCTAAGCTTTCTGTTTCTACTGACCCCAAAGGAGTAACTATTCACTTTAGTCCTGATAAGTTTTTAAGACTAACATCAGATCTAAACGAACAACAACAAATTTATTAAGTTTTTATTAAGTTTTTATTAAATTCTTTATTATTTGTTTTTATTTAACTATTCACTTTAGTCCTGATAAGTTTTTAAGACTAACATCAGATTTAAACGAACAACAACAAATTTATTAAGTTTTTTATTAAGTTTTTTTATTAAATTCTTTATTATTTGTTTTATTCATTTTGTGTATTACCTATATAATCTGGGTTTAAAAAATGAGTCCACAGTGGAGATGTTTGACAGTAATGATCAACTGAGAGCAATGTTTAGTGAATTAGACATGGATATTGTTAACCCCAATAACGTTCAAGAAAGCGTAACACATGCTATTAGTAAAATACCCGAGTCTCTTCAAATTGACCCACCAGTAAAAAGTCATGTTAGTTGTTCTGATTGATTATGTAACACCTGATGGTAATAATCTGCAAGTCTGGGTGTCAACGAAACAAAAAGAGGTTATGAGCTATTATGACTTCAATGCTAAATGGGCTGATTACATGCTTACACAGTGTAATTATGCAAGCGAGGAGGCCCGATTACGTGAGTCAGGCTGGAGTGAAGGAACTGTCCTAGAGATTAGATTAAAACAAACCAAGTTTTATCCTATAGTCGGCAATACTTACCTCCCTCTCCCACGAGAGTTAGTGTTAAAACGAGCAGTCTTGAACATACACAATTCTGACAACTTATGCTTCATGTGGTGCATTCTAGCACATTTACATCCAGTTAATAATAAGCACGCAGAGAGAGTCTCCAAGTATGAACAATACAAATATAGCCTGAACTTCAGCAACATAAACTTTCCAGTTAGTATAGAAGGCATAAGTTAGTTTAAAGAACAAAACAAACCAATTACTGTGAGCGTGTACACATGGAACCCAGTAGACAACCTACTGCCTTTAAGGATCTCTCTCCTAAAGTCCCCACGTTCGGTGAACCACTTAAGTATCATGTAGACTTAATACTGTTTACACACAGGATTAGTTAGCCACTATGTATTAATCAGATCAATTAGCAGACTGTTAGCCTATACATCAAATAATAATATATAAACAAAGAGGTTTGTAGAAGATGTCTAGTTAGAATCCCCACCATAGAAGCAGCTGTTAAACTCAAGGAGCATTTTAAAAGTTTTGTAGACTGTGAAACTAAACTTCTTACTTACACCCAAACCAGGGTCTAAAGTCAGTTTTAAGAACATTTACAAAATGCAGATGAGCCCATACATAGTTTACGCTTACTTTGAATCAATCTTACCACAGTATTATGGGCCACAACAACTAGAACAACAAAAAACAATCTTATTAACCAACCATCAAATCTGTTCTTATGCTTTTTATTGTTGTTAGGTCAGATAGCGCACACACACAAAACAGAGATTTACAGAGACAAAGATGCAGCCAACAGATTCTTACAACACATGAAACAGATTTGTAATCAATTCTCCCATCAGCTGAATCTCTCAGACATTATTATGACTCCTGATGACGAAGAACGTTATGAATCAGCTACTCACTGTCGGATTTGTAACAAAGAATTATCATTTGACAGAGTTAGGGACCATGATCATATTACTGGCAAATTCAGAGGGGCAGCACACAGTATTTGCATCTTCAAGTTAAGGTTGACCCTAAGACATGGAAACTGTCTATCTTCTTTCATAACTTACGGGGCTATGATTCTCATTTTATTATGCAAGCAATAACGTCTGAATATAAGAAAGTCAGCTGCATTGCTCAGTCATCAGAAAAGTATATGGCCTTCACCCTAGACTGTTTTGTCCTTCTATGACTCTGCGCAACATCTGATGGGGACTTTGGATAAGTTAGCAGGTTCACTAGATGACTATCCAAACTAACTAAACAATACTTTGACCCTTCTCTAGTATGTAAAGGCGTCTACGCTTATGAATATATAGACTCGTGGGACAGGTTTGATGAGGCAGCATTGCCACATAAAGAAGACTTTTACAGCCGTCTTACAGGCAAAGATATTACAGATTCTGATTATGAATATGCACAGAAAGCCTGGAACGAATTACACTGTCTAACAATGAGTGATTATCATGATTACTATTTAATGGCTGATGTGAGAGTCTGTTGGAAGATGTGTTTGAGAATTACAGATCCACGTGTATGAAACACTATAAACTAGATTCATCGTATTACATCTCTACTCCAGGACTTTCTGGGGACGCCTGCCATCCATACTGTAAAGCCAACAATAAATATTTAGATGACCCTCTAACTATCTAATGTATTTAGACGCTAACAATCTGTATGGATGGGCCTTGAGTCAGACACTGCCACTTAGAAACTTCAGAATAATAGAGGGTCCTTTTGACCTCGAGGTCCGGTTAGATACGCTGCCAAAGCTTTCACCTGACCTACCAACTGGATTAATCTTAGAAGCAGACTTAGAATATCCTGAAGAACTGCACGATCTTCATAACGATTATCCTCTGGCTGCAGAAAGTTTAAAAATGAATCCCACAGAACCACCAAAGCTTGTGTCTAATTTACGCAACAAGACTAAGTATGTTTGCCATTATAGACTATTACAGTTTTACTTGAGACACGGATTAAAACTTAAGGCTATTCATAGGGTAATTGCTTTTTGACCAGGAGCCTGTTATGAAGCCATACATCATGAAGAACACTGATCTTAGAACTAAATCCACTGATGCTTCAGAAAAAAGACTTTTTTAAACTAATGAATAACAGCTGCTTTGGCAAGATGATGGAGAACCCTCACAAGCGTAAAGATGTAAGATTGGTTATAACAGAAAAGACGGCAATTAAACTAGTATCTAAACCAAACTACCAAGACACTAGACAGTAAAGTTGGACAAGCCAGTGTTTATTGGATTCACTGTGTTAGAGCTGTCTAATTTGTTAATGCTGGAGTTTCTGTATGACTACTTTAAGCCACTATACTCACAGTCTAGAGTCTTATACACAGACACCCGACTCTTTTTATTCTAGACGTTCCCACTGAAGACTTTTATAAGGACTTAGAAACGGAGGTTGCTAAAGGGGCTGACGGGTGGTATGACACATGTGATTATCCTAAAGACAGTCCTTTGCATTCAACTGTGAATAAGAAAGTGATTGGAAAAGTTAAGGATGAACTTAATGGGACAGTTATATAAATATATGTTGGTCTGCGGTCCAAGATGTATAGCGTTGCCAGTCAGACATCTGTAACGATGAAAGCCAAGGGCATAAGTAAAGAAGTTGTTAAAAAATATAACACATGACAATTACAAGCAAGTTTTATTTGAAGATAAACAATTTTATCATACAAACGTTAATCGGGGGTCTACTGTTCATCAAGTAAACACAACAGCAGTCAATAAAAGTCGTTAGTATCTAATAATAACAAACGAACTTACGTTACTCCTCTGTTTTCATATGCTATAGGTCATTGGAGGACTCACTTAACTTTAAAACTTAATCTGGGTTAGAACACGGTCTTGGCTAGAACATGACTTAAGTCAAGTCAAGTCAAGTCAAGTCAACTTTATTATCTCAATTTGAGAAATTAATTTGTGGTCACACACACATTCACAGCAAATAAACAATAATTTAGCCACATTACCCATTTTCTCACATATGACATACATTCATATAGAGGAATTTGGATTTCAATTAAACATCTTCTCGCTTCATGAAATCAATGGACAGGGGAATAAAACTTTGTTTAAATCTGACACTTCCGCATTTAACCGATCGATATCTTCGTCCTGACTGAAGAAGGTCATACTGATTTGCAAGAACATGGGTCTGGTCACACGTAATCTTCTTCGCTTTACAAACAACACGGCACCTGTATAGCTCACTCAGACTTTTTGTCTCTCACCAACGATTTTTCCTCCCACGTTCACCACTTTTTCTCAAGCACATTTCTGCTCTTCACAGTCAACCCACCATACCAACACATAAAATGAGAAAGTTAGAAACAGATTCCAAGAAGCATGAATAAAATGTCCGAAGAATGTCAGTATTCACATGAATGATCGCAGCTTGCGAAGACAATATAATCTGGTTTGACATTTTTTGTGGACATACTCAACATGGGATTTAAAATTCAGCTTATTATCTATAAAAGTTCCTAAATATTTGTATGATTCAACACGTTCTACTTCAGCACCTTTGATAAAAAGTGGTGGTACAGCTTTGGATTCTTTCTAAAATCAATCAACATTTCTTTCGTTTTTGTTTACATTCAGATCAAGATAGTTATGATCGCACCAGTCAACAAATCTTTGAACCTCCTTGAAGTAAACAGAATCAGAGTTGGAAAGATCCACAAGTGCTGAGTCATCTGAATATTTAATGTACAAAGTTGAATCACTTCCTGAACAATCATTTGTGTACAGAGTAAAAAGCACTGGTGATAAAACAGTACCCTGGGGTGCGCCAGTTGAAATGACTCTGGAAGACGAAACACACTTTGATATCGAACAGACTGTGTCCTCTGTGTAAGAAAATCAATTATCCAAAGAATGAGCTTGTTACCCACATTTATGTTAATGAGTTTCTTTTGCCATCAGATGTGGTTGTATGGTGTTGAATGCTGATGAGAAATCAATAAAGAGAATGCGTACAAAGGAGGCAGGTTTTTCGAGGTGTGAAAAGCATGATGGAGAAGTGTGAGTGTGGCATCATCTGTTGATCTGCTCTGTTGGTATGCGAACTGAAACGGGTCTTGGTACTGTGTAGTATCTTTTAAAACATAACCGAGGACAATTCTTTCAAGACATTTCATTGCAACAGATGTGAGGGCAACTGGTCGGTAATCATTTAAACAGCTTGGGTTGCGTTTTTTGGGAACAGGACATACAGTGGCAACTTAACCAGTACTTAATCTGACTTAACCAGTACTTAATCTGACTTGACTAAGAACTTAATCTGACTTAACTTTATACCTGTGTTTAACTTAAAAAAGACTTGTTGTAAGTAACTTGAATAGTTCTTAAACAGTTCTTGACAGTTCATTAAAAAATCTAATTCATTAAAAATGGGTATACAGCAGGTTGTGATTTTTTTTTCAGAGATTGGTGCTTCTTCTTTTATTGCTTTTTTGGGCCTTTTTTGTCTTTGCTGTTAAGTATGGCTTTAGATATTTGTATGCCCAGTAAACCCCACACCAACAACAGCTTGTACATAATACAGTTTATGATCCGTTTGTAATGGTGGTGTTGATTGTGGTGTTATTGGTGCTGGCTGCATTGTATTACTATCTAATAATTTTGTTTTGCTTCTTGGTTTGATTTTTGCAGTCGGTTTTTACCAGCCGCAACACGGCCAGGATGGTTTAGTTTAGTAACACTTGTTACATTAAGGTTACTTACTTGTAGGAGTCTCTCCTGTGGAGCTGTCTCTCCTGTGGAGTTACATTCTTCTCCTCTAAGGCCACATTCTTCTCCTCCTGTGTCTTCTCCTGATCGCTCATTTTTAATATGATTAAAAGTAATTAACCCCATAATGAACGGACATAACAGTGTCCCAAATCTGTATACATGTCACATGCTAGAGATTCTAGTGATTTGGTTAAAACCGGGTCTTGTGTTAAGTCATATTTTAAGTCTTCTTCTGAATCAATAGTTACCATCTTACCCACTAACTTAGCATACAAACTAATCGCTGACTGCCCCACTGATCTAACCATTTTGGATCCTAGCTGAGCTTCATACCTAGCATAGTGCTTCTCAATGTCTGAAGCAGGCAATTGCTGAATCTGTTCAACACTTAGTTCAGTGCCTAAATACTGTTTTGTTTTGCCACATGCAGTCAGAGAGTATAACCTTTCTTTATGGCGAATGTCTGCTGAAGGGTTTAATAAAGGGTCTGACTCCTCACACTTTAGTACCTCCTCAAACTCCATTTTCATAACGCTTTTTAAAACCAATAAAAAAAAATATAATACTAAAAAAAAACACTTTTAGAATATAATATTTTTTTTAACCTTTTTAAAACAATAATAAAAAAAAAAACATGAGCTTAACGCTGGTTAATTATGCAGTGTCTGTTGTTGGCGTTATAGTTTATTCAGCTCTTGCAAACTGTTTGCTAAGCATAAAATCGCCAAACATGGGAAGGATAGAAGATTCACCAAAACTAGTCACAATCGTATTTTTATCTTTAGCAACAAAGAATTATTTGATTGAAAAGCATATAGACAGCCTTTCATACTATGATTATTTTAATTATTTTTTAGTTAATATTTTAGTTAATAAAAAGTTTAGGATGAAAACCAGCTGACTTAGGAAGG
Organism: Conus betulinus; assembly: GCA_016801955.1. Classification (NCBI taxonomy): domain Eukaryota; kingdom Metazoa; phylum Mollusca; class Gastropoda; order Neogastropoda; family Conidae; genus Conus; species Conus betulinus. Next base: position 24,021 of record JADBJO010016348.1, on the reverse strand, counting down.
CTAGACATTGAAGATATTGTTAAGGTTATACTTGTAATAACTGCAGGTGTTGCAGCAAAAGACTTTCTTGTTGCTCAAGGGATTATCCCAGAAAATATTAGTGCATAATAAAGAATTTATTAATCTATTAGTTCATAACATATTAGTTCATTAAAAGATGTCTGGATTAGGTTATGATGGTGGGAGCAGCTATTGTTAATGCATTGGCCTTCTCTGGCAGCAATTACATGTTTAGTAAACTGCGGTCAGATGAAGAGAGAGAACGTCATAACAAGGCTATGGAAGATTTAGACCAGGCACAAGACGCTTATGAGAAACGGAGGATTGCTCACTTAGACTTTATTAATAAAAAGTTAAGAGAACAGGGTCATGCAGAACACATATTTTCAGATGTTGATGACGCAATGAATGAGTATTACTTAGTAACTGGAAAGAAGTTTCAAAAACATTGCCACCCCCCAGACCTTTCTGACTATCATGAACCATCAGAAGAACAGAAGGATGCAGAGACAGCTTTTATTATAGTTGGCATGGCTTCAGTCTATCTTGTTGCTCACTTTCTTGTGTAAAAAATGACAATTAAAATACAGTCCTCCTTATGGACAAAGTATATTATTCTCAGAGGGGATATTGGGAAGGGAAGATTGCAATTACTAAACTGAGTAAAGCTGCTGGGGTGTCTGAATCAGAAGCAAAAGACTGGCTTTCAAAACAAGCAATTTGCAGATATGTTACCAGCCCCCAAAAGATTATTATAAGGCCTAAATTTGTTAACTCAGTTCCGAATGACACCCATCAGACGACTTGCTGTATTTGCCTCATGACAAATTTAGAAGAAAAAGGTTTAGATATGCTCTGACTGTTGTTGATATGGCTTCAAGGTACAAAGATGCTGAGCCTTTGGCGGACAAGAGCTCAACTGTTGTGGCTGTGGCTTTACAACAAATATACATGCGGGGCCCATTAAAGTATCCAGGTTTGATTCAGGTTGATGATGGAAAGAGCTTAAAGGGGCTGTAAACCAACTGCTTTTAAAACACCGGGTTACAGTTAAGAGAGGGAGCCCTGGCAACCATCGCTCCCAAGCACTAGTAGAAAACTTTACCAAGAATTTAGCTGAACGATTGTTTACCTATCAGTATTACAGAGAGATTATGGATAGGACTCGCAACACAGAATGGGTTAGTAGATTGCCTGCAGTCTTACGTGCCATGAATAACGAAGAATTCAAAGCAACAGGTCTTAAACCTGTGGAGGCAATCAAATTAAAAAAAAAATAAGCATTACTGAAGGCACACACAGAATGAGCGCGCAAAAACTCTTGCCATTTGGACTGAAAGTAGGATATTTGTATGCTCCTGGAGAGGCAGAGGGCGATGTTAGAATTAGAGCCACAGACCCTATATGGAGTGTAGATGTGTATGAAGTTGAAAAATTATGAAACAAACCCTCCTGTGTATTATTTAGAGAAACTATCTCTTCTAGACCCGCCTCTAAGAGATCGTTGTTGTTCGTGAAGAATTGCAGGTTGTCCCACCAAACACAGTGCCTGTAAAATAATGCAAATAAATTATATGTTTAAATATGTAATCTATTTAATAAAACTTGCTTTTTGGAGGAGGTTGCCAGAGAGAAGGTCAATACGCGGGTTTAAGCTTAAGCAGGTCAATGATGCGGGGGGGGGGGGGGGAAGGGGGGGGGGGTCTATTATTTTTTGTAAAGGGTTTACTTTTAGCAAAACCGGCAAAAAATGGAAGAGATTATTTTTTTTTGCAGGGGTTTTGCGGGCAAAATGTAAGAGGCTTGGGTAAAACCCGCATATTGACCCTCTCTATTATTCATTATTGTAATTTTGTTTTTAGTTGTAAACATTGATGATCAGATTAAGGTCGAATTATCATGAGACTTCGGGGCGTGTCATTTCTAACTCAGACGTGGTATGTGGGTAGCATTAGAAGACTTGATCATGGGACGTCTTTTCTGGGTTCGTGGCGAGTACAGTTTCCTCAGAAAGTCAGCACCATCCCTTGACTACACTTGCCTGTCAGAATTCCTTTTTTTGTCAATAAACGTAGAACACTATGACAGGCACGGATTTCCTGTTTTATTCTTTATGTCAATGTACACATACCGCAAGCGTGAAATAGTGAGGTGGGACTGGTTGTCCAAGAGAGAGAGAGAGAGAGAGAGAGAGAGAGAGAGAGAGACAGACAGACAGACAGACAGACAGACAGACAGACAGACAGACAGACAGAGTTATGAGGTGGATAAATCCACTTAAAAGTTCTTAGAATATCAGACTGACTTGAAATAGTGCCAGCTGCAATCAATTAATTTACCTCCGTTTTGATTATTATTGCCAACCTGTTTTGAATTTAGCAAATCAAAAATACTGCAAGAACAATTTTCATTGAGCAAACGTTAAATTTCTTTGTCGTGGTGAATTACATGTAAAACGAAACTGTAACTCTGTGTGTGTGTGTGTGTGTGTGTGTGTGTGGTGTGTGTGTGTGGAGTGGGTGTGTTATGAATATAAGGTTGTTCGCATGTTCACTAAGGGTGGTGTTTGACTGAGAGAAAACACAATAGGCAACAAAGAAAAAAACTATAAAATGAAATAAATTGGACACCTCGTCTCCTCTGTGCATACGTGCCGTGTAAATATCTGTGACATATCTTGCAGTCACCAGTTATGATTCCCACAGTATATTATCTTCAAGTTATTTTTTGTCTCTACGAGTTGTCTTTTTTTTAATGAAGCAAAACATGTGTAACCACAAGCTCAGTTCTGTCGTGTTGTTGTTGTTGTTCCATGTTGTTGTTGTTGTTGTTGTTGTTGTTGTTGTTGTTGCCGTTGCTGTTGTTGTTGTTGTTGTTGCCGTTGCTGTTGTTGTTGTTGTTGTTGTGTTGTTTTCAGTTTACATGCTGACTGCTATTTTGCCTTTGTAATGGTTGGACTGGCCGCTCCGAAGAGTTGTCCTGATATTGTAAAATTACCATAAAAGGATACGCATCGCATACAGAACTACCACTCAAAATGAGGACTCTTGCAGAAAGGGAATATATAAGCCTTATTGTAGCAAGTGATACATTTGTTTATTTTAGTTTTATTTGGTGGTGATCATGATCAGAATGACGACGATAATGGTTATAGCAATCAACAAAATCCGATATGCTAAGAAGAGCAGTTATCTCGCTAGGTAAAGACATGAATAATGTCATCCATGAACATTACGAATGCAGTTATAACGATTGCATCTGGTATTGTTGAAAATGTATTTATTTATTGTAAGATACTTTGACCTCTGCAGGTACTTCAATGACAGAGGTGTGTCTGCATTTTCTTGTTTTTTTTTGTTTTGTTTATTTCTTTAAAGGACAGTGACCGCCACCATTTTAGATTTTGGGAAACAGAGTTCCAGACGGATATACCTGAAAATGCAAAGCATGTTCTGAACATGCTGACCCATCGGTTTAGGCGGTATAATGGATTGCAGTTGTTAGCGCCTAGTTGACATGAGGCCTGAGTAGTTACATCTCTGAGGTTTATGGAGTCACATCATTGTGCACTTTGAAACACAGGTACAGGTTTGTTGAAATCATGGAGAGAGAGAGAGAGAGAGAGAGAGAGAGAGAGAGAGAGAGAGAGAGAGAGAGAGACAGACAGACAGACAGACAGACAGACAGACAGACAGAGAGAGAGTTATGTCCTGGGCATCCGTTGAGAGTGTCACAGTATCAACTGAGCACACTCGATTTTTGGCCTAGTTTTCAGGGTATGGCTATATTTGGAATGCCAACTGTTTTGTATATATAACCTTATAAAGAATACCCTATAAATCATGCGACAACGTCATCATTTTCGTCAGTAAAAGCACAATTTGCGAGGCTGGAGGGTTCGGAGAGGGAAGTGAAGGGGAAAGGTGGAGGAAAGTGGAAGGATAGGGAGTGGGTGGAGGCCAAAACGAAACGTGTTATTGTTCCTTCCTTGACTTCTTCTTTGCCGTATTGTTGATGTCAT
>JADBJO010016348.1:0-7500 GCA_016801955.1 Conus betulinus | reverse complement strand
CAAATTTCCTGTTGATGAAAAAAAAAAATCACTTGATCTTGATCAAACAAACAAAATATACAGCGTAATGGTTTTGTCCTAAAAAAAAAAATGAAAAGAAAAACGAAAATAATAACACCGGTCTTCTTCTAAGAAATACTTATGAGAAAAATAAGTGTGTTGATGTATGTTGGGGAGGGGTGCCTTGTTTTGAAACAAAAATTCACTTAATCTCAGCTATAAAAAGATATGAAGTATGATATCTTTGTCCAGAAAAAAAAGAAGAACTACTACCAATCTTCTCTTTAAGAATTACTTTTAAGAGGGAGAAGTTGTCCAGAAAAAAAAGAAGAAATACTACCAATCTTCTCTTTAAGAATCCCTTTAAGAGGGAGTATTTTGTCCAGAAAAAAAGAAGAAATACTCCCAATCTTCTCTTTAAGAATCACTTTTAAGAGGGAGAAGTTTGTCCAGAAAAAAAAAAAAAAAAACTACTACCCAGTCTTCTCTTTAAGAATCCCTTTAAGAGGGAGTATTTTGTCCAGAAAAAAAGAAGAAATACTACCGATCTTCTCTTTAAGAATCCCTTTAAGAGGGAGAAGTTTGTCCAGAAAAAAAGAAGAAATAATACTAATGTTCTTTTTAAAATCGCTTTTAAGAGGGGGGAGTTGGATAGGCGGTGGGCGGCAAAACCAGCATCACGTGCAGTCTTTGTTTTAGATAATAATAATAAAAAAACAAATCTTGATCTAAAATTACGCTCATTGCCCAAGATGAAAAAAATATAAATAAAAGGGAAATTATATGTCCAATCTTCTTTTAAGAATCATTTTTGAGGATTTGGGGGTGTGTAGGGTGTGACGAACTCAATTCTGAACTAAAAGACCTTCGTTTTTTCAAACACAAAGTCACGTAATCTGAAACAAAAAAAAAATATTCTTCCTGGTGTAAAGAAAAAGGTTGGGGTGGGGTTGGGAAGTATCATGTACAAGCATCAAAAGAAGAGTTGATTGTTGTCTCCTATACATACACACAACGTTAATTCGACATGACCAAACCTGATTATCGCTTTTTAAACTATTTAAACTATTTCAATGTCCTTGGCGGCAAATGACCCCCGCTCTTTTCTATATTTTTGAATAGCCACCCTCGTGCTACAATTGTGTACTGACTAACATAACTGGGATGCCTGAAGTGGTGATCGAAACTCGGTCGTACATAAAGATCACACACACTCATCGATCTATCCCTAAACCACATGGGCCACGGCATCCCAGGAGGACTGCCAATCCCTGCAACGTCGTCATTTGGCAGCCTCTGCAACAGAGTCGCCAAGCTCCTCCATTTCCGTCATCTGGCCGGAGGTTCTTCACCCTGTTCCGCGCGGGTCAGCTGGCTTTCTGCAAACTGCTTGTCCATCTTTCAAGTGCCCGAGGAATGTCCACAGAGATGGATGACGAACCCCTATGGTGGCGTTCAGTATGCGGTTGTATCCTGGGGACAAATCAAATGAAACAGTGGAGGAGCATAAAACCACTACCAATCTTGAGGACGAAAAGCATCCTTGCAACTACCTACAACCAATGATAATTCACATTGGCAAACAAAGACATTTTCTTCATAGTTTATAGTGGGTTTTTGACTATTAAATAGGTCGTCTTGAGACTGGTTTAATCTAATCTAACCTACGGAATACAGGACAAACATCACATGCAGATGGATAGCCTTCCTACTATGGCTCGTGTTTACAAAACAATAAATTAGGAGACGCTGGAAACATTGAAGTGGTGTCCTCCAATTTATCAGAACCTTATTAAGAAATACGTATCAAGCCATTGACAATACCTGTTATAAATTAATAAAACTTAAAAATGCATAACAGGTATAAATTGCCAGATACTAGAACCCTATAATACAAGTGAATCATACAATGATACGATGTAAAATTCGCTTCCCGTTTGCAAAATACGTGGACCATAAAAGGGGTCTATTGTCTGAAGCAGGGAAAGACTTTTGAGGAAAAAGAACTGAGGTGAATGGAGCAGTCAGTGAAGCAAAACAGATAGGAAGGGGACGAAACATTGCCCCTACAGACAACGTCCCTGGCCTCCCCCAGAGGGATCCCTCCAACTACCCGCCTTTGTCAGGAAGGTTTTATACATGGACTAGCTGGCTTTACCCCTTGGCACTGCCACCGAAATCGAAACCAAAGCCAACTTTCAAGTTAATCATGACCTCGGGGAATCTTCACTTACTTCTCAAACCGAATTTTAGGGTGATTAGTTGGATAGTCAGGAACGGCAGAGAGAGAGAGAGAGAGAGAGAGAGAGAGAGAGAGAGAGAGAGAGAGGAGAGAGAGAGAGAGAGAGAGAGATTCCCCAGTGTTTGCACACACACACACACACACACACACACACACACACACACACACACAAACACACACACACGCACACACACACACACACACACACACACACACACACACACACACACAGAGTGTGAGAGACAGGAGAGAGGTGGGGGTGAGGGGGTTATTTTTCCCTTTACGCAAACTGTAGCTCACTTATGACTGGCGATTTGACGAAGAACACACACACACGCGCGCGCACACACACACACACACACACACAACACACACACACACACACACACACACACACACACACACACACACACAAACACCTCCCCATCCCCCATCTCCACACCCCTACCAGACAAGATGTACGCGCCACATATGCACGCCAGTTTGATTGGACATGTACCAAAGTTACAGGTCAAAATAACCAGAAATGTGTTTTCAGTATACGATCGTCATGATCCGTTTTTGGACCTGCTTGAATCAAACCGGAAAAAAAATAGAAGTTATCTCCCTTGTTATTTGATTCTGCTCTTTACCGACACCGGGTGGAACCAGCCAAAAATCGGTCACACAGGCTGCGTGGATCAAATCAATATACGTATATCTCAATGAACTTATAGCTTTTTAGTCATGGGAGACTTGGGGTGTTATATGGCTCTGCCATCTTTTTTATTGTTTGTTTTCTCGTTTGTTTGTTTTATAGACTGAATTTAAAATTAAGTGCTTTTTAGCACGGCGTACGTTTCTTTTGAGAATCCGGATTAATTTGTGGATACATAACATACCTTCAGCGTGGTTGCTTGTCCTTTGTTCCATTCTTCGTCCATACACGTTCCAAAGGACTGGCAGGAAACTTCCATTGGGGTTGATGTAAGTGTTTTCTCATGTAGAGCTAGAACTTAATGCTGAACAATGAAGTAGAGCAAGAACTTGCAAAGGCCAAGGAGGTTTTGTATCAATCTTTGAGTTCTGTTCGAGTTCACCAAGTTGCCAAAGTTCATTCGCACCAGAGGAAGGGGTAGATAGCCAAGTGCAAATATCTTCTTGACAAGCCGCTGCACTGGATGATTGTTCTGATACAGCCCTGGAAAGCCATACTCTTGAACTCGCTTCCACAAATTCTGCTTGAAATGGAAGTAACATCTTGCAATTCTTGAGGCTGGAAGTTCTGTCTCAATAGCACTGTGAAGGGCTTGCTCAAAGTCACAAATCACCTGGTGCACACCCTATCGGTGGGGTCAGTTGTCGTCTTTTCGTTTCCAGGCGCTCCAGACCTGGTGGTATGCACCAGTTGTCTGGTTTCCATGAGAGCGTATATAAATGGGACGATATGCCCACGTACATCTCCAAGGATGATGAGAATCTGAGTATATGGTCTAGGACATGAACGGAATGTCTCATCTGCGTAGACAGTCCTGCATGTCCCGAGTGCTTGCAGATTCTCTTCTGTTGCAAAAAACAACGATTCTCCAGTTGCCATCCAGGTGAAGGAGAAATCGATCTCCATTCCAGGTTTCGTTCAATGGTGGATAAATTTGAAACATCATCAACGTCCTCTGGGAGAGGTGGCACCCAATGTCCTTCTTGTTATCTCACAGTTAGATACGTTGAAATTGGCGGCCTATCTCCTCCTCCATGCACTCTCACACGACGCTGTTCGCGACCAATAGCCGCGGGAATATATCCGGCGACTCGGGCGAGTAGGGTCGTCAGCAACATCTGCCAGCATTTCCTGTCTCATGCGATATCTTTCCACCATATCTGAGTCCAAATATTTTAATTGAACTAGGCCTCGTGCCCGTGTCAATGGGGACATTGGGGAGGGGGGGGGAACAACATTGTGGAAAAAGCAAATGTAAGAGGGGAAAAAAAAAAAAGTATACATGCATTTTCTCGGCCAAGTAGATACTTTCACATTCTTCCTCAGTCATGGATGTATACATACTGATCAAAATACGTACCAATATACAGCTTAGGGCATATCATTTACAAATCTCACAGAGGTTACATTCATTTGTAATTGCCCAAAAAACCTGTAAACCTATTCATAATCACACACACACACACACACACACACACACACACACACACACACACACACACACACACACACACGCACACACGCGCACGCGCACACACACACACACACACACACACACACACACACACACACACACACACACACACACACACACACACACACACACACACACACACACACACACACACACACACACACACACACACACACACACACACACACACACACACACACACACACGCACACACACACACACTCGCGCACACACTCACACATACAAGCTCTTTTGCTTTTAAGGGGAACAAGTACCCCGAATTATACATAAAAATATATGAACTTTACGTACCATTCGTTTTTTTTTTTTTTTTGCATCTAATTTCAAAAGCTTTAGTTATGAAAGCAGCAACATCTTTAGCCATTTATCATTGGCAAGTAATAGTGACATCTTGAAAGCCGACGCTCTTGCATAATATTTAGAGGGTATGAAAATGCTCTCGAACATCCTTATACTTAGGGCATACAATAAGAAAGTGGTATTCAGATTCCAACTGACTTGGACAAAAAGGACAGCAGAGTGCCTCTCGGGGGGAACACTCGAATGCCGCAGTTTGTGAGTATTTAAACAAGATACGCCTAACCTGAATCTTATGAGATTTTTACGATTGTTCAAATTACTTACTTACCGTAAAGATATAATTCGGTATTTGTCTGAATTGCTTAAAGGAAGAATAGAAGGAAAAGCGATCACTAACATCCATTCGGGTGTACCATTCTTGAAGATGACAATCAATCAACCGATTTCTAAATTCTAAGAGAAAACCTTTGACATTAAACGTTCTGGTTTTCCCATACATACCCAAAGCCATAGCGATTTAAGTAGAGCAAACTGATGAAACCCAGTTGTTCTTGCCTCGATAATGCAAATCACATAACGTGTTGTAAGCTTTCTTAGGAAGGCGATTATCCGCATATTAACGACACGTATCCAATACTTAATACATTTAGTATAATTGTTTATATAGAGTGGATACCGACCAGTTTCTCCGTAGACTAAGGCACTGGGTGTTTTTATGGAAAAATTTAAGAATCTCTTGAGTGCAAACAAATGTACTTTTTTCAATAATTGAGTTGTTTGCAGTCAGACCCCATACTTCGGCACCATAGCTAAGCATTGGCTGGACTTGACAGTCGAAAAGTTTAAAGAACAATTTCGGGAAAGACTTTGAAACTTCCACAGTAGTTTTATAATATTGATGACTTGACGTTTTGCCTTGGATGCTAAATCCTCAAGGCAATGGGAAAAAGAAAGACCCGTGGAAAAGATAACACCTAAATATTTATACTGATTAACAATTTCTAGCTGCCTACCGTCGTAAAACCATCTTCCCTTGAGGCGATATACCCCCCATTTCTAAACACAATAACTTTTGATTTTTCTAAATTTACGATCAAATCGAGTTTTTTTTTTTTTTTGTGCTACACAAAACATTTAGTTGCTGCTGGAGACCAATGACGGTAGATGCTACGAGTGCAACATCGTCGGCAAAAAAAGCATAATTAGTATCTCTATGAAGTCTGGCAATAAGGGAATACCATGTTTACCGTATTGAATTATTTCTTCAGCAAGCTCATTGATGAATAGCGAAAATAAACCGGACTGACTGCATATTTCTCCTTGCTTCAGACCCCGAGGACACATAAAAGTGTCAGTTAAATCTCCCCCCACTTTAACCTAGCTTTGACATCTGCATACATGCTTTTAAGTGCATTGTACATCTTACCCTTTACACCCTTTTTCTTTAAGATTGACCAGAGTTGGTTTCTATCTACCGAATCGAAAGCCTTTTAGTCGATAAAAGCAACGTATAATTTCTTGTGGTTAGAAAGTTGCTTTTGTACCAGAGACAAAAGGGTAAATATATGATCAGTAGTACTATAATTCTTTCTAAAGCCAGCCTGCACATCGTTTATTACATCATATCTTCAATCCATTTGGTTAAACGCTTGTTTAATATGTAAGTATATAATTTTGAACTAATGTTTAAAAGAGAGATACCTCTGTAGTTGTCTGGGTTGTTTATATCACCCTTTTTGTGCAAAGGTTGAATCAGAGCTTCGCACCACATAGAAGGGAAGATGCCAAAATCAAAGAGTTTGTTGAAAAAATTTCTTAAGGAAAAAGAGAATAATGGGGGTGCAATACTTATAAAATTCTCCAATTAGTCCGTCTGGACCTGGTGCTTTATTTGATTTTAAAGCCTTAACTGAGTCAAGAATTCCTCTTCAGTTATACAGACATCCAGTTCATCGACGTTACTATCAGCAACAGGAAAATACTCAGCTTGAAGTTCCTGAGAATTAGGACCAGAAGGATTCAGCTCATCGTTAAAGACTTGTTTGAAATGCTGAAACCATCTTCATTGGATATTGTGTTTGGTACATGAGAACTACTTTTTAAAGACCTTACAGTGCTCCAAAACCGTTTAGAATCTTTGGCGTTTTCGTTAAGTGTGTTTAAAACTTGTTGTCTATATAACTGCTGCTTGTCTCGAAGTAAGTCTTTATACTCATTTCTCATTATAGAATAGTTAAGTCTCAGTTGAACAGCATTGGGGTTGTTATTAACTTTCACCCGACTGTACGTTCTCAATGCTTGTCACACCTGACGGCGTTTAACATAGCACTCAGAGTCAAACCATGGGCTGTGCTTGATGTTACCTGTGACAGTTTCTTTACTCATTGTTTGACCAGCCATAAACAGACCTTCGTTTAGTTTCTTCAGTGCACACTCAAAATTGACATCAGGCTTGAAAGGTTGACCTCGTCAGACTGAAGTGCACTGATAAAATCCCTTTTTTTGCTGGGTCCTTTTAAATTTGGTTACCTTTAACCTTTTTGAAACCGTCTCTTGATTCGGACTGGGAAGCATTAGTACAAATTCAACAGGCATGTGCTTTGATTCTACCCGTGGGGTTACTTTCAATTCACGGCACAGTGGAACTAAGGATTGGAAGGAAATAAAATAATCAATAACACTTGAACCTATGTGAGCGATATAAGTGAAATCACCGCTTTTATCACTAGGCAGAAAACCATTTAGAATAACCAACTCAAATTCTGA
>JADBJO010016347.1:32500-40730 GCA_016801955.1 Conus betulinus | reverse complement strand
AGACAGATAGCGCACACAGACTTTCAGAACCACAGACACAGAAACAGAGAGACAAACAGACAGAGCAAATCACAAAAAATAGATGAGAGAGAGAGAGAAGCTCACTAGGATCTATCGCTCCAGGTGGCAAACGCAGGCCCACTGTTGGGCGTGGTGCCGAAAAAGAGCTGAAAGAAGCCTTGCCCCTCCCCTTGGTGACAGAGTGCCAGAAGGTAGAAGAAGACCGCACGATTGCTAGAAGACCCCATGGTGCCAGGCAGAATGAGGAGTAGCGAAGACGGTCAGCCGGGTCAGTGCTGGACACCAGCTTTTCAGCCAAGATAACCACACCCACCACTAACCACCACCACCACCATTCCACCCACCCCTTAGGGTACCCGAAGATTGGGGAGGCACGGGAGTCAGGTCACATCAGGTCAGGTCATCATGGCTCCTTCTCACTCATCGGCGCACGAAACATGTCCATTCTTCTGTTTTTCTGGCTTGGGTCTATAGTGGATTCCACGAATGTGTGAAGACAGACTAAATGAAATTTAATGAAGCAAATGACTGATATCAATCAATCAATCAACTCAATTAATCAATCAGTCAATCACTCTGTCAAAAATTTGTCGATGATGAATGAATGAATCAATCAATCAATCAATCAATCAATCAATCAATCAATCAATCATCAAGTCAATCAGTCAGTCAGGCAGTCATCAGATCAGTCAGTCAGTCAGTCAGTCTGTCAGTCATACAATTGTCAATGAATGCATGAATAATCAAATCAATCAATCAATCAATCAGTCATTCAGCTCCAGTCCATCAGTCAGTCAGAGTCAAGAATTTGTCAATCAACTTCATCAATCAATCAAGCATCCTATCATATCCATCCCTCATAAGTCACTCAATTAGTCCTCTACTCACTCAATTTAGCGATCGATAAATCACTAATCAATTGACCCATTTATTCAATCGCATTGGTTTTATCGATCATTCAACGATTGTTGCATGAAATCAATCACATCATCACTTAATCAATTTATCGAATAAGTTGTTAGGATTCCTTAATTTGCCCCATGCACTGAGACTGCAAAAAAAAGTTCATACGTCAGATCTCTTACGGTGTTCTAGCTGTCGATTTCTTAACGTTCAGTCAGACCTAAATGTTCATGCAGTCAGGCCTCCTGAAGTGTCGTGCAGGTCATGCCTCCTGAGGTGTTTCGTGCCAGTCCAGTCCTCCTTTCACATTCATGCAGCCAGGCGACCTGAAGTGTTCATGCAGTCCAGGCCTCCTGAAGTGTTTCGTTGCAGTCAGGCCTCCTGAGGTGTTCGTGCAGTCAGTCCTCCTGTCACATGCATGCAGCCAGGCGACCTGAAGTGTTCATGCAGTCAGGCCTTCCTGAAGTGTTCGTGCAGTCATGCCTCCTGAGGTGTTCGTGCAGTCAGTCCCTCCTGTCACATTCATGCAGTCAGGCGACCTGATTGTTCATGGCAGTCAGGCCTCCTTTTATGCAGTCAGGTCCGCCTATGTGTTCATGGCATCCAGGCCTCCTACCGATGTGCATGCGGTCTGGTTCTCCTAAGTGTTTATACAGTCAGGCCTCCTACTTTGTTCATCATGTCGTCAGGCCTCCTACTATGTTAATCAATATGGCAGCCATGCCAGGCCTCCTACTACGTTCATGCAGTCAGGCCTCCTACTACTACGTTCATGCAGTCAGGCCTCCTACTACGTTCATACAGTCAGGCCTCAAATGCTCATGCTGTCAGGCCTCCTATTGTGTTCATGATGCAGTCTGGCCTCCTATTGTGTTTCATGCAGTCAGGCCGTCCTTGTGTTTCGTGTGTCAGGCCTCCATTGTGTTCATGCAGTCTGGCCCACTCCTGAAGTGTTTCATGCAGTCAGGCCTCCTACCATGTTAATGTAGTCAGGCCTCCTACTAACGTTCATGCAGTCAGGGCAGCCTCCTACTACGTTCAGAAGCAGTCAGCATTCCTCCTACTACTGTTCATGCAGTCAGCCTCGGTCCCTACTAGGTTTAAGTCGCAGTCAGGCCTAAAGAAAAATCATTCAGGTCAGGCCTCCTGATGTGTTCATGAAGTCAGACCTCCTAAAAGTGTCCCTGCAGTCAGATGTCCTGAATGTGATCGTGCAGATCAGATGGTCCTGAAGTGATCATCGTCAGTTCCATGAATGTCCTTGAAGTCGAGATAATGCGTCGTGCATCGACATGTCCTGCTGAAGAGTGATACGTGCAGTCAAGCCCTTCTGAAGACAGTTTGTATTCTCTCATCTACAAGTTTCCCACAACCGACATCCATCAATTCGTGCCTAGATGCAGTCAGTAATCTCCGAAATCTTTTAGCGGCTCATGGAGCGCAGATGCCTCTTAAGATGTGTTCACGGTCTAGACTTATTTAAGGTGTTATGTATCCACACCGTAGCTTTTTTTTTTAATCTCTGAAGTGTCCGGTTTGGTCAGACCCTATCAAGTGTTTTTTTTCCATACTAGACCTCTTAGTAGCGTTCATTCGACTTAGATCTCCTAGATTGTCCTATATGGTCAGCCCTCATAAAGTGAACATACACCCTCAGACCTGTCTAAGAAGGGCTAAGGTCGGTCAGACCTTATAAAGTGTCTATACAGTCAGACCTCATAAAGTTGTCCATTTCAGTCAGACATCATCAAGTGTGCCATTCAGTCACTACACCTCATAAGTCTAAATTGTCCACACAGTCAGACCTCATAAAGTGTCCATACAGTCAGACCTCATAAAGTATCCGTAGAGTCCAAAGTCATGAAATATCCATACAGTTAGACCTCATAAAGTGGCCATACGGTCAGACCTCATAAAGTATCCATAGAGTCCAAAGTCATAAAATATCCATACAGTCAGACCTCATAAAGTATCCATAGAGTCCAAAGTCCATGTCATAAATATCCATACAGTCAGACCTCATAAAGTATCCCTAGAGTCCAATGTCCATAAAAATATCCATACAGTCATACCTCATAAAGTATCCCTAGAGTCCAAAGGTCATAGAATATCCATACAGTCCCAGAACCATCAAGTACGTAAGCCCTAGAGTCCAAAGTGATAAATATCCATACACAGTCAACCTCATAAATTATCCCTAGAGTCCAAGTCATAATATAATCCAGACAGCCAGACCTCTTCACGTGTCCACTTCCGTCAGACCTCTTCAAGTGTCCAATAAGTCAGACATCTCGGAGCGCAGGTTCAGGCAGGCCTCCTGATGGCGTCCCATTCAGACAGATCTCTTATGGCGTCCATACAGCCAAGCTCTCTAAGCGCCCATTCATCGAGTCCTTCAAGTTACATCTTAAGAGTCCATTTCCGTTAACCGTCTGAAAGTGTCTCCTGCACTCACGCTGACTGCTTCATTAATAACGTGTTCATTTCATACAGTCATGATCGTCAAAGGTTCATGCTTTCAGATCTTTCAAAGCGTTTTTGAATAAGCCGTCATTTTGTAGGGCGCGTTTGAAAGTATTCCGTGTCGGTCAGAGCGCATAAGGTGATGATGATGGATCACGAGCTCCCCAAGTGCTTTGTGCCATCATAGTCCCGAAAGCGTGCACCCACATGGACCTTTTAAGTACTCCATCACTTACTGGGTTTCTTGATCTGTCGCAGCAGTGTTGTTGTGTCATGTCAACTCCGTTCTAATCTAGTACAAATGATGATTGATCGCTTCCGTGGCCGTGTGGTCTTAAAGGTCAGGGGGTCATTTTTTAAATATCGTTTACCTCGTAATATTCTGTCTGTCTTGCTGAAAGCGTATAGATTTGGGCTTACTGGTCTTCGTAACCTCAGTCCCACACACACACACACACACACACACAGCACACACACACCACACACACACAACCACACACACACACACACACACACACACACCACGTACGCACCTACGCACGCACGCACGCACGCACGCACGCACAACGCACGCACGCACGCACGCACACACACACACACACACACCACACACACACACCCACACACACACACACACTCACACATACGCACCTACGCGCGCGCACGCATACACGCGCACACACTCACTCACATACACACACACACACACACACACACACACACTCTCTCTCTCTCTCTCTCTCTCTCTCGTCCCCCCTCCTCCTCTCAAAAGAACTCCAGGCTCTCTGATCTCTCACTCGGGTCTCTCTCACACACACACACACACACCCACACACACACACCACACATACACACACACCAACACACACACAACACACCCACACACACACACACACAACACACACTGCCGCCAGCTATCACCCCGCCCCTTTCCCCCCCTGTTTCTGATCCTTACTTAGAAAATAGGACAAGGGAGAAAACAAACCTTTAAAACAACAATTTGGGCGCCATTGGGCATTTTTTTTTTTTAGTTCCTAGTTAACGGAAGAATTCTTCAACTGCTGGAGATAAGAAACAGCTGCTGCGGTGACACGTACTTAGTACCCTTCATTGATGTCAGTGTATGATTGTGTGGCCAGCGCATTATCCAACAGGGCTGGATTCGTGGCGTGTGGGTCAGTCATGTGGTCAAAGGTCATAATTCGTGCGACTGACCAAGCAAGAATTGGACCGGAGTCCGAAGTGAGTACTGGACTAATAAACTTACATGATGTCTTTTAAACGGAGTTACTGCCCCGCCCCAACTTACAACAACACGCACCTCACCCCCCCCCCCCCCCCCCCCATCTCTCTCTCTCTCTCACTCACGCTCTCTCTCTCTCTCCTCTCTTCTCTCTTCTCTCTCTCTCTCTCCTCTCGTCTGCAACTCACGCACCCCCCCTTCTCTCTCTCTCGCTCTCCGTCTCCTCTCTCCTCTCTCTCGTCTCTCTCTCTCTCTCATCTCTCTCTCTCTCCTCTCTCTCCTCTCTCTCTCTCTCTTCTTCGGTGTTACAGAGAGGAGGGTGTCAGACGGTAAACTAGGTGCCTACAAAACACAGAATATAAAAAGACAGTTTCACTGATTACATATGAATGAGACGCGTAGAACATATACACCATTTCATTTCACCTACACAAGGTACTGTCTTGCATACACACACAGAACTTGATCGATGCAAAATATTAAGAATAGCAGAAAACTTTTAATAGTCATCTTAAAAATCAGATTGGCACTACACGCAGCAGAAAATACATTATTGATACCGTGTTCGAAATACGGCATATGACATTACGGATCATTGATGCAATATAGTGAAAACCTCTAAGCATAAAAAGCCTTCACTAATACCAATTATTAAGGTCCTCACATTATTAAACACATAACTAATGCAGTAACGTTTATTTTGGCTTCAGTACATACGTTGCATCCGACCAAAATACGAGCAACAAAGAAGACGTGGAAAACGCCCCTATAAAGTTTTTTTTGTCCACAATAAAAATCACGGGACGACCACTTTGAATTATTAAGGCCGAAGGACGGGACAACACAACTTAAAAGCAAAAATTACTACACTTCTGCCGCACGAAAGAAGGAAACAAATTACAAGACAACGCGACGCGTTTTGACCTTCTTTGTCTTTCCTTCAAAAAGACAAACATATTCAAGACATGGAAAAACGAAGGCTGCGAACAAATCAATTATCTCCCCACACACTGGTTGGCAAAATGACTTGGTGGAATGGAACCGGGGGCTACTGTAGAAGGAAACAAGCCGGGTGAAATAAGTGGTAATGAATAATGATAATCAAAAGAAGAAGGAGAAAGAAGAAGATGATGATGATGAGATTATGATGATGATGATGATGATGATGATGGTAAAAACAACAACAGCAGATGATAATGGAAAGAAAGAAAAGAAGCAGTACGAGAGGGGAGGGGAGGACAGAAAGAACGAAATGGGCTTTCCGTGCCCTGCTGCAATAGTGACATCAGTTTAGATCACCTCTCCGCGTCTTTGGCGTTGGGTTGATTCCGTCGGGGTCACCTGTATCGGCAAATTCATGGGGACTGTCGAAGGACGGACAACGCGGCGCCCTCCGAAAGGGAGAGGTCACCCACGCCGGCTCTGAGATTGATTCTCGTCAGTGTGTGTGTGTGTGTGTATGTGTGTGTGTGTGTGTGTGTGTGTGGTGGGGGGGGGGGGGGGGGGGGCTTAGTCGGCAGTGTCCTGCGCATGTTGGATCAGAACAGGCACCACTGAACACCACTGAGGTGACTAGATAGCAGTGCAGTGTCTCCTCTTTTCGCTTTACTCATGATGACTGGACACTGACAGCTCCCTGTGAATTGCTGGGGCTGGGGCTGGGGCTGTGGCTATGGACGAGAAGTTGGAATGAGCGGACCTGGGGTGCTGTATCGCTGAGGTGCCACAGGAGATGGGACAGCAAACAAGAAATGTTTTTAAAATGAAAAAGAAAAAATTGCTGCATCCATGAGATTGATCTATTTGTCTAAATCTTGATGAGTGTTCGGTAGTCGGTTCAAAGACTTTGGAAGTGGACTACTGTGGCTGAGAAGAATGCAGGGCTCAGTGTTGAAAGGAGAGCTGTTCCGCTTAACATTGGCATGAAATATTGATGAAGTTAGCATGTTTATTGGTTGGAATGAAATATGAGAATCATATGGGTTATGTGGAGGCTGCTTGCTTCGGTCCAAGTCTGTATCGTTGTTGTTGCCGGTGTGTGTGTGTGGTGTGTGTGTGTGTGTGTGTGTGTGTGTGTGTGTGTGTGTGTGGAGGGGGGGGGGGGCTTGCTTCTCTGTGTGTGTGGGTGTGTGTGTGTGTGTGTGTGTGTGTGTGTGAATGTATGTGTTGGGGGGGGGGGGGGTGCGTGCGCGCGCTAGTTCTTGTATGTTTTCATGTGTTTGCGCGTGAATAACTGCGCACATGAATTCTTGCATGCGTGTGAAGAACAGGAAAGAAACGAGAGAAGGGAAGAAAAGAAGATAAATAGGAGAGGGGAGGGCGACGCTGGAAAGAACCAACGGCACTGCAATAATAAACCACATTTTAAAAACAAAACACAAGCTAAAAATAGACCCAATACTTCACTGGAACTGGCAAAACAAGTTTCTACGCACTCCGCTCAATCCAGCGGTCATGCCATGAAACCTGAACAAACCGTGAGCCTCTACCATCAACGGACTTGCATGTTGTCATTTTTTTTTTTTTTTCACATTCAAGACCGTTATGTTCAGTTGACTGGTTTCTGTGTGTTATTTTCAACACCTCTTTGAGTCATGCTGTTTATAACCTTGCAGACCACAAGGGCGTTGTCAGGACTATAAAGGCAAACAAACAAACGAATCAACATCAGAACTATGCATCACACCCTCGATCAGTTAGGGTTTAGTTTTGTGTATTCTCTTTTTTTCAATATTGGGAACCGCCTTCGGACCGCGACAGCCCCAGAGCTACAGACGTCAGGTGAGGGTGAAAAACTCACTCTCTCTCCTCTCCAACTTTTGAGAGAACCGTGTCTCAGATTACAAGCTGTCTTTTGGTCAAATGCCTTTGAGACTCTGCCGGCGCCATGGCCGAGATCACCAGAGAGCCGACAGGTAACTTAGCGCTTGACAGTTTTAGCGTGAGCAGACAGCGACACCACTGGAGCAGATCAAGGATCGCAAGCATGGAAGAGCCATCACTGTTGACGCGTGCTAAGTCATTGTCATGTCATCCCGAATAGTCATTTATCCACCCTCAGTTTTCAGAATGAGTCTTGACTGGCTAAGACATCTTTTCATATCATCATAGCCGTAAAATGTACCGAACATAGTTTTTTTGATTTTTTTTTTTTTTTTACCTGACATAAAATATACTTGTTTTTGTTGTTGTTGTTGTTGCTTTCCCTCTGTCTTTATTTAATAAAGTCAGAAAATGTCTCGTTTTCTTCCACACAATGAATGTAAGTGTTTATGCTTCGTTATTTCTTGTGCAATAGTGTAATGATCTGATTAAATGTTTTGGGTTGAAATATTCTACATGACTGTATATTTTCATCAAAATATGGATCACCTCTGATGAAAAAGCCTTCTTTCTCTCTGTGTGTTTACTTTTTTAGCTGCCAGGGAGGCTTTTAATCGTTTGAGATGCCTTGATGCACTGATTATTTCTATTCTCATCAACAGTCTCTGATTGTGATCACAAAACCAGTCTGTACCGTGCAGTTGCTGTGAATCAATGCCGAGGTTCTGCAAGACGTATCTGAATCGGAAACTGACACCCCGAATTCATTGCAGTTTC
>JADBJO010016347.1:17500-20000 GCA_016801955.1 Conus betulinus | reverse complement strand
TACCATCAAAATATGATTGTTTTACAACATAACTACAAAATTCAGCTCAAGGAATTTCTGTTTAATATCACATCTGGTTCCCTCATCATTCATAGCATCACAGTCATCTTCGCAATTATCGCTTTCACGTTCATTATCGTCATTATCATGTTAGGCTATCACCGTCATCGGCATCACTGACGTCGTCATCACCATCAAAGATCATTCTATATCTCTTACTGTTACAATGACAGTTGATAACAACGACGAGGCCGATCGTCTGCGTGGACTGCGCCACCACCAACACCACAACGACCATCAACATCATCATCAACAGCAACAGCAACAGCAACATCCACGAACCTCCACCCACCACAGCCAAGATCAACGCCAACGTCGCCAGCCACACCACCCCCAACCTCACCAACAACGTCACCAACGCCAACAACAACAACAACAGCACACTGTCACGTCTGCTGGCGCACGCCGTGGTGTCGCGGTGACGGAGACGTCGGCTCGCCTGGCTCGCGTGGCCCGGACTCAGATGTTCGGGGTTCAAACCCCTTCGAGCTGTCGGCCATCACGGCTCTGCAGAAGCAGAGGCAGCAGTCCCAGACTCAGCGCCGGGAGACGTGACTCCGGGTTTCCATTCCGGCTGGAGGTTACATCGATGGAGAGGAGCTGCGCGATCATGCAGATCTGATGAGAGGGGTGGGTAGTATGGGTGGAAAAAGAATGGCCCCTCCCCGTCCCATGGCCCATACTCCCCTGCCCATGCCCCCCTCCCCCCACCCCCCACCCCCCCTTTTTTTTTCTTAACTTTTTTTTTTTAACTCTTGCCATCTTCTCCGTCTCAGTTTCGAAACACAAAACATACCTGAAAAGAAGTGCCTCTGTATATGAAAAGCAGGAAAGTGTTATGGTCATGGACAACATGTTTTCACACACACACACACACACACACACGCACGCACGCACGCACGCTCACACACACACACACACACACACACACACACACACACACACACACACACAACCAATTGTAGACGAACCCTCTCCGTCCCCTCTCCCGAACCTCGACTGCGAAGGAAGCAGGAGATTTGTTCAATGTTTTTATGACGAAGGATATAATAATTATATGCTGGTGAGATGAGATGTTACCGGAAGCTCTTCGGTAACTCGAACAAAGACCACACCTCCAAAGATAAAGCGAGAAACAGAATCTAAGAGAAGTCTTCGGGCTCCACGAAGAGCTCCTAACCACAACCAAGAAGGGCAAAGTGAGGGGGGTATGGGTGGGTATGCCTCACCATCATCACGGCTTGCCAAGACATTCCAGCACGGCACAGCGTTGGGAGGAAGAAGGGAAGACCATCAGAGAAAGGGCTGACAGGGCAGTATCCCAAAATGCACGGACTTGGTACTGACGATGATGGAAGTCCTGGGAAAAAAAAAAGAAAAGAGAAAGCTGGTTTCCATATGATCTGAGGCGCCTCCGCGGTGGAAATAGTACGGGGCTGATGATAATGATGATGACATTGATTATGACATTTAAAAAAAAAAAAAAAAACTTTTGTAGTTTCAGTTGTGAAGGAAGCCACGGGTTTTTCTTTCAAATGTTTTCATTATGAAAGAAGCTACGGAGTTTTCGATCTTTCTCTTATGCCAGAAGCCATCGATTTTTGTGTCTTTTTACAGTTTTGTTTTTTCTTATGATGGAGGCATTTGATCTTTTAATATTTCTGCTATGGAGGGGAGCCACTCTTTTTTTTTTTTTTACAGGCTTCTATTATGTAAAAAAAAAAAGCTATAACATTTTTAAATGTTTCTATTATGAAAGAAGCCAATTGTGGTGGAATTCGCTGAGTTTTGATCATTCCTGTCATGAAGAAGACACTGAAACTTCATTGTTTCTATGATGAAGGAAGCCATACGTTTCCGATTGTTCATATTATGAAAGAAATGCTGATCAGAAAATGTTTCTATTATCCCACTTAATTCGTTAATGTTTCTGTTGTGAAGGAAGTCATCGAATTTTTTTTTTTTTTTACGTTTCTGTTGCCGCAGAAACCATTATCTTTTTTAAGTTTGTGTGTGTGTGTGTGTGTGTGTGTGTGTGTGTGTGTGTGTGTGTGTGTGTGTGTGTGTGTGTGTGGGGGGAGGGGATGGGGGGGGGGGGAGAAGCTCTTGTTTTTTGTAATGTTGTCACTGTTTTTTATTATATTACTACTATAGTGGAAGCCATTGAAATTTAGATGATTCTAATGTGAGAGTAGCCATCGATTTTTGTCTCTATTACGAAAATAAGCCATTCGTTTCTTTTTTTTTTTTTTTTTTTTTTTTTTTTTTTTTTTTTTTTTTTTTTACTTTTCCATTATGAAGCAAGCAATTGGTTTTGTTTGTTTGTTTGTTTCCATCATGAATGCAGCATTTCTTTCTGTTGCATTTATGAAACAAGCCACTGTTTTGTTTGTTTGTTTGTTTGTTTTCTTTGCTTTTATTGATTCTGACATGTAGAAAG
>JADBJO010016347.1:0-12500 GCA_016801955.1 Conus betulinus | reverse complement strand
GAGTAGGACATTCAACTAGAGCATGACGTCCGTAGACTGATGTTTCCAAATTGGGTATTCCGTTTTAGTCAGTTTTATCCGTAGTTGCGAGGTTAAAAACTGCGGAATTTCTAAAGGGCATCTTGTTAGAAAAGTTGCATGGTGACCGAGGGAGGTGGAATGTGTTTGCCAGATCGAGCCGTATGGCATGTGATGTCGTAATATGGCTACAGAAATCTGCTTGGCCGGCAGGCCTATTCATCCGTATTAAGTACTCGGTAGTAGAGATAATCAAAAAAACAAAACATGCGCCTGCTTAAAATGACTATGGGTTGGGGCCAATTCAAGGAACTGTGCGTGTGGTGTGGTGTGTGTGTGTGTTTGTCGTGTGATACCCGAGAGGCCACCCACCGTCGATCAGGCACATTGAAAAGAATGGTCTGGTATGCCCGTAACAGTTTTAAAACATCTATGCGCCAGCTTGTGTTTAAGTTGGTCGACAACCATAAAACTCCACCAGTCCTTTTGAAAGGATTGCAGCAGGGGAGGGACAGCGATGGGAGCGGGGAGGGGTGGCCGAGGTGTGCAACTGAGATGGGTTGATGACAGGGGTGGTAGTGGTAGTTGGATACATATACGTTGATTAAATGTCAACGAAACAAACAAACCAAAACAAACAAAACAAAGTTACATATGGAAAAAAACAAACAACAATCGAATTAGAACAACACACTGACCAGACAAACAAATAAAGCAACAACGAAACTGCAACAGAAACAAAAGAAAACACTTTTCGATTACTTGCGGGTCTTTCCTGTAGCCAGAGAGCCCATGGTAACACAGAATGGTAACCTTTATTCGATTCGAACAGTTTTCCACAACAAGAAGAGAATGTTATTCATAAGTAGGGGGTGTCTCACCCACCAAAAATGAGGGAAATTTTGGCCGTTGCACAAAGAGGATAAATTAAAAAACACCTTGGTGCAGTGATGGTGGGGATTGATGCTAAACCTGCTGCCGCTGGTGGGTGCTGCTGATGATGATAATGTTAACATAATCTGCCTTATGGTAATCTGTGTTACCATGTACTAATTGCTTGCTTATATTCCATTGAGTTGCAGTTACTGTGGTATTACCACCACTGATGGGTAACGACTGCTGCTACAAATGTGTAATTCCACAAGTGTCACAATACGATGTCAATTCAAATGAACCAGGTGCTGCTGCGTGGTTTGCCACCACTATCTGTACCATCACACGTTGGTAATTTTAAATTGAAGGTAAGAGTTTCAGGACGCATCTGTCACAGGTGTGTGGTGTGTGTGTGTTGTGTGTGGTGTGTTGCATGAAATATAGAAAAAGAAGGGAAAAACCACGTTGGGATAAAAGTGTCGGGCACATTTTCTTCTGTGTTGCGGCTCACTTAAAATGGAATACCAATTCAGGGTTGAAACACCATCAAGCCTGACAAAAACGAGAACCTGCATTTTCCGCAGCTATCACTTCCTGGTCTTGCTACTCTTCCAGTCTGCAGTACTACCGGAGCCGTTAGCTGTCGGCTAAAACGACTCCTCAGTGATTTTTGGCTGGAACTATCAAAAAGCTGATCGTCCGAGAAACACTTCCGGAGAAAATTCCGTACGTGCTCGACGGGGAATGCCTTTGATTGCAGTCTGATTGTCGGTTTTTTTTTTAACTAATAGGAATATTGAAACGTGTAGTCGCGAGAACTAAGACCAACCATGAACTGGGAGTTCTTTCGTCCAGGGTGCCTCGGTGCGATGGGGTTGTGGATTTGTGGGGGGTGGTGTCATTCCCGGTGTGATAAGATTGGCACTGTTACTTGTGTTTTTCACTGCTCTGTGCTGATTGTTGTATGCGTCGCGTTTAAATTATCTGTCCTTTCAAGGCACATTAGCAGTGGGTTAGAGCTTACCAATCAGTGTCGTTCGTTCGCATCTGAAGCTTGTTCGGATTTGGTGGCTTTTGGTGGGTTTCTCGTATGTACGCATCTGCTGAATTCCGTTTTGATGGTTGGTTTTTTTTTTTTTTAATTTAAACTGAGCTTTAAAGAGCACAGGTCTATGTTTCATTCAAGTTGAGTTGTTTTTTAAGTGTCGTCTCTGATGTGACATTGTTATTTCGTTTTTAATTGTCATTTTTTCGCATTCTTTATAGTTGATGGGAATATTTGAAAGAATCTATTGTTCCACTTAAAGATGATTGTGAGAAACTGTCATTTTCCAACGGGTTGTAAAGACCACAGCCCACATACCAGTGCCATTTCGCTGGTTTTAAGTTTGACCCCTTCGCCCTCCCGTTCTCTCTCGGCGGTCTCGGCCTGTCTGTGCTCAATGGGGTTTTCTCTCTCTTGTCGCTGTGTGCTCTCTCTCTCTCTCTTTATCTTGTGATGTTCCCTGTTTGGGCTACGTGTGCGTCCAATAAACTGTGGATGGTTTGAGCCCTTGTGTCATCATAGTTTTGCTGTGCTGACTTGGACAGGTGGGGCCCTTGATTCATTGTGGAAAGCTCGTTCACTTATTTTCTCACGGTCAAAAAGGAGACAGGCTATGCCGTACAGAAGTAAGTAAAAAAGAAAATAACAAAGTGTTTTTGTCAGGTAAAATCGGGTACTTGATTGCGTTTGTCGCTGTGTTTGACAGACAAAGAACTTTACTGGGAGGTGGAGTAAGTTTCTTTTTTCATATTTGTGTGACCCAATGTACAGCTGTCCTTGTGGTTTAATGTTGGGTTTGACTGTGATTCTCGTGCTGCATGAGAAGACTTGAGTTCAACTGTGTGGGTGAAGCGAATAGCAGATTCTTTGTGTTGTGCACTTGTTCAGACCTGTCAGATCATCTTACGAACTATACCTTGTGCCTGTGTTTGGTTTTAGAGAGGATGTATTCGAAGAGGTGCAAGGTCTTGTCATGAAATTCCTGATGTTCTTAGGAAGAGTTACCGTATGTGTTTTTTTTGGGCTGTTTTGAGAGCCAGAATCGGTGTGTGATGAAGTAATGTGGTTTGGTTTTTTCTTGTGCTCCATTTTAATGGGGGTTTTAGTTTTGCATGGTAAAATTAGTCATGCTAGCGTGGGGCTGTGTTTTCAAATCAGACATGTTGGTGACATATGTGCTTACCCTACTTGTTTAAAATCATGTGAGGGTGTGTAACCTGTTGGTGTACTCTGAGTCTTGGTCAAAGAACAGCAAATAGTTTCACTCTTTAGCTCAGTTGTTTACTCGTATGTTATTGCGTTTGTTAGTGTTTTGTGGCAGTGTCCTACAAGCAAGTTTATGATGTTACCTTTTGAGTAATGTATGACTGCATTATGCAATTTGTTGGTGAATCAGGTTAGTGAGAGTGGGCATACTAGTTTGTGTGTGACTAAGGTGATGTAGTACAATCAAGCTATGGTCTTGTTTTGCCACTGGTTTGCAGTGGGATGAATCCTAGTGTTCACGAATGTTGGGATTGCAGGCTTTGTTTATTTGTGTCAGTGGTTATGAAACTGTGCATTTTTGCTTTTTTTTGTCTTGGTGTTCGGTCTCGTTGGTGTGTAGCAGTTGGGTTTACACACTCTCTAACTACGTTGCGGTCATTTCGGTGTTTTCACGGCACATTTGTGTCAAGTTGACCGTCTTAGACTGTGGGGGGGGAAGAAATTAGGTTGTGGCTCTATTGAATGTGTCTGTGCCATAATGTCATGAATGATTAGTTGTTTTCGTTTGTTGTGTGTAGGTTTGTGCAGCTAGAAAATTTTGCAATTATAAAAAAAAAAAAAAAACAAAACAGTTGCTGTAAATTTCAATTGGGGTGGGAACTCGGTCTCGGGAATTCGTTTTAGGTGTATGCGTAATGGGTGCTTGATCATGAATTATTATTGATGGCAGATTTTGGTTCGATATTTTTACAGACTTGAGTAATCAGGTTTGTACTGCTTGTGACGTATGGAAGTTATTAGTAATTGAATTTACAACCAATCGATTTTATTAGGACATGATATTTTTGATGTATGAAGATGTGTAATGAGATGCTATTTTGCCCGATGGCCGGAGATCGGCTTGGTGGGAAAATTAGTGCTTGTAACTTTCGTGAAAATTTATATGGGTCATTGCAGTTTGTGTGAAGCTAAGTTTTTTAGTGTTGGGGGTAATTCATGCAGGTTACAAACTTAAAACTGGTCTGTATTTTTGCATATTTAAGTGAACACAAATATGTACAAAAGGTGCTGATGGGTCAGGTCATAGCGACATGTTGTATACCCGGCTAGTTTCTTTTTTGTATAGAGGGCGAGAGCTTATTTAAGATAGTTTTGCTTACCATGCACTAATTCTCTCAAGTACTGGTATGTATCTGGCGATACGCGAGGACGTTTGAGTAATGACAGTTAATGATAAGGTTACTACTGACTGTCTGTTGGTCTACGGCAGGGAATTAGAGGCATTTTCTCTCTTACAAGATTAAGTTCAAATACTGACATGTTAAGAACTGTTCCACAGTTTTGTCAGTTTTTCTTCTTTTGCTTAGCTGTTTTTTCGTGATCGCAGAGGGGTTTTTGATGGTCGTCTGTATCACTAGATACTTCGCAGTTTCTGCAAGAGCTCACACAAATGGGGAGATTCAGAAGTGGCTAGAATTTTTTTTTTTTTATTATTACTTGAGTAGAATGATGAACATACACATCGGTTGATTTTAGATACATTTTGCAGGCAATTGAAAGGCAGATTAGATAGTTCTCGACTTTATCCAGTGAACGGTAATGCTCTGGAAGCATTACAGCAGTTGAAATTGACCTGAGGGGATGAGAAACATAATAAGACATATATATACATTGGTTATTGAAGACTAAAACTGTGACAGAAAATATTTAGCAGTGACAAATCGTCTAATGGTTTTACGACTGTGTATTTTAATCTGTTTTAACAGCAAAACTTGTTGCATGCATCTATGGGACATGCATGCTTTGTAACTGGGGTGACAGATGGTGCACACGGTTGATCGCACCGCGCACACACACAAGACACACACACACCAGACACCACACACACACACCACCCACACACCCACACCCACACAGACACACGACAACAGTGACACATCGACATGTTTTTGGAGCACACATTCACACGACACAACATCACATCCACATGTAATACACTGCAGGACAAATCACGCACAAACACGGACACCAGTCAGACAACACAGGGGAGGGTGCGGCACACATCACATATCACACACCCAATACACGGTACCACCAGTCAGTTAGTGATAACACGTTCAGTCGATGACGCTCAAGTATGTCACTACATTACAAGTATATATACATGTACAGTGTGTCACACTCAACATGCACAAACACACACAGTACACACACATAACACGTGTACCATATCGGCCCTTGTACACACCACACACACACACACACACACACACCACACAACACACACACCCACACACACAACAACACAGATATGCACGTTTAGTTTACACAATCAGACGTCTGAGTGATCTACATATGTTATATTTTAGTATGCCCTTACACACACACGACACACCACAACAGAAAACACACCCCACTACACACATCAGGCTTGAAAGACCGCACTTACATTATGGTCGATGGAACAGATGAACAAAAGAAAAAAGAAAAGGCAAGAAGAGGAAAGAAGACAGTCCTGATCAGTTCGTTGAAAGATAATATCTCAGAGAAAGAACGACCAAGAAACAGTTCCACACAACCACCCCCATTTCATAAGCGGTGGTACACTCACAGTAAAACACACCCACACACACAAAACACACACACACACACACCCAAAGGCCACACAAGACAAACACACACATATACCCAGACTTAGTTAGAAAGGGTTATAATAAAGAGTGCCCTTACCATACACTCAACCTTATGGAGTCTGTCTCTGTTGCCTTCTGTCTGCCATTTAGAGTGAGTTCCATATAGTGCACTGATATCATACTTAAACTTAGGACGCTCGAAGTGTCCTGTTGCTACGGTTGAA
Source organism: Conus betulinus (assembly GCA_016801955.1). NCBI lineage: Eukaryota > Metazoa > Mollusca > Gastropoda > Neogastropoda > Conidae > Conus > Conus betulinus. Next base: position 6,501 of record JADBJO010016347.1, on the reverse strand, counting down.
CATATATAAGATGTTGAAATGTGGTGGTGTGGTGTGGTGTGTTGTGAATGGTGTGTGTTGTGTGTGTGTGCAGTGTATGTTGCGTGCATTTTCCCCCCCTGGTTTTTTTTTCAGTCTGTTGTAGGCGTAATTAAGTGATAAGTTTCTTGTGTGTGTTGTGTCTGTGTTGTGTGCTGGTCTGTGTGTCTTGTGTGTGTTTTCATGTATGTATGTGTGTTGTACAGGTTTAGGTGTGTCCCTCAAGTTCTACCAAAGACCTTCATGAGCATGGGGCTGATGAGGGTGAGCTTTTATTTCAGACAGACAACAGTTCTCGAATTTATTTACAGTATAACCATCTGATCAGGGCAGAATGCATTCCATGAAAATGTAGTGTCAGAAACGAGTGAATCACTTGGAAAAATGTAATGTTATCTCTCAAAAAAATTTACCTGGTATTCAAAATAGAAGTAGGATTTTTATGTTGTTTGCGTTGTTGTTTGTTTGTTTTAATCAGTTGTACATTGTACCTTGACCCAGTAGCAAAATGATTATGACTATCATGATTGAATGAAAGTAGTGAGATTGGGGAGGTGGGTAGACTTCAAAAGATGCAGAAGGGAAACAAAACAGACCGCGGCTTTTTCTTTCCTGCAAACTAGAAGCAGAATGACAAACAAACACACAAAGCAAGGATACAAAGTAAACTATACAAAACAGAGTAGGTTTTACTTGCAACAGGAATTGTTTTCTTCAGAGGTTATGACTAACAGACATGAAAAAAAAAAATGCACGGAACAATACTCTCCATACCCGCATTTAGTCATGAGGGGACAGGCAGAGGGAAGGAAGTGAGGGAATATGACTGGCAGATGATGAAATTCTTCATATTCATTCAAGCCGGTCTGGTTGTCACTCCTTACGTCTTCTGGCTGGCTACCATCCAGGGAGTAGATTCGGCTATCCCCAAGCCCAACTAGGTATAATGAACCCCCCCAGAAAACATATATTTGTTGATGAATTCACTGTCTGTGTTGTATTATCAATTAGATAAGAGTTTACTTTGCCCTTTCTTTGGTGGCAGCTCGTTTTATTTTGCCCTGAAGTCGGATGGGGATGAAGAAGGGTAATTATAGCTTATGGTGATTTTCTTTTTTCGGGGGGGTCCTTTTTTTTCAACGCTTTTCTTTTTTTTTTTTTTTTTTTTTTTTTTTTTTTTAATAGTTGCTATTTTAACTGTGTTTTTTTAGGAGGGTTTCCAATGGGAGGGGGGGGGGGGGGGGGTGAAAGAGAGGGAGGGGAACTGGGGGTCAGGGTAACCTCAAAAGGAAGAAGCGGGGGGGGGGTGGCTGGAATGAGGAATAGCAAAAAGGCGTGGTGGTCCAAGTAACCTATAAAGAATTTTGTAAGAATCTCGTTTGCCAGAACAGACCTGGAAGGTGAGGAATAGTTTCAAGAAAAGGCAAAAATGTGTGGTAATCAATCAAAAGTCGTGTGGCCTATAAATCGGTTTTTACTGGGAACAGCGTGTTTGTCTACCGTGGAAGAGGTAGTGGGCTGACAGGCCTGTGGCTACACAGTGGGTCTGTCCATGGGTCGGTAGTGGCCTGACAGGCCTTGTGGCTACAGCAGTGGTCTGCAGAGCCATGGGTCGGGTTGTGGCCTGACAGGCCTTGTGGCTACAGCAGTGTTCTGCAGAGCCATGGGTCGGTTGTGGCCCGACAGGCCTTGTGGCTACAGCAGTGTTTCTGCGGAGGACATGGTTTCGGATGTGTGGCCTGACAGGGCCTTGTGTGGCTCCAACATTGTTCTGTGGAGCCCATGGTCGGTTGTGGCCTGACAGGCCTTGTGGCTACAGCAGTGTTCTGTGGAGACCATGGTCGTTTGGCCTGACAGGCCTTGTGGCTACAGCCTTGTTCTGTGGAGGCCATGGGTCGTTCGGTTTCAGTTCTTTCCTTAGGACAGCTCAGTTAGAGCAGATTTCCTATTCCGACTCCAGGGCTGTGTAGATTTCCATCCCTCCTGGATCAATGACCATATCTAAAACTGAAGTGTTGGCATGTTTGAACACACGGAGTCAGGTTTAAGAAAAAAAAAAACGCGGCTTGGATGTAGTGTTAAATCCCACCATCTAAGAGAATGAAGAGAAAGAAGAGGTGTGGGAATGGGCGGGAGAGGATTGGGGATGTTGTGTGCTAATGCGAAGGGAGGGATCCAGAAGAAAAAAAAAAAAAAAAAAATGCAAGCTGACCGGGCTTAGAATGGTATTGTATTTTGGGACATTAATCGATGAAAAGGGCAGCGTGCTTAGATGGGATGGTTCCAATGAAAAACAACCCGAACACCTTGCCCTACTGGTTGGTTGGTAATGAACATTATCATTAGGGGGATGTGCTATCTTAATGGAGGAAGCTGAAACCAGTTCTGAGCATGCAAAAAAAATTGATTCAACAGTTTTGCGAGCTGTACAATTGGTGGCTAGGAGGAGGAGAAGAAAAAACGAAAAAAACAGAAGATAAAATAAAAAAAAGCGAGTTGAGAAAAGGGAAAGTCAGAATTGGCTTTAAGGAATGCACAGAAGAAGAAGGGGCTGCGGATGTTTCAGTAATATTACAGTTTGCAGTTGCAAGCAAGAATGGGTTTTGTGAAAGTTCAGACCCTGTTCGATGTGGGATGGTAGGATTAATGGCATGAGTTATTTAACTGATGAATTGAGGACAGGGCTTTGGGTCATAGCTTGCGTGAATAGAAAAAGCTAATTGTAAGATTTAAGGTTGAGCTGACATGGTGGTGTGTTTTCTCTTTTACGAACAAAAATACGCGCCATTGAAAATGTAGTTTCTTGTGGCGGTAGTATGAAAAAGCATTGGCTTTTGTATTTCACGGGAAACGGAAGTTTCATCATTTCAGTGTTTGTGACCTTTTTTTTGGGGGGGATAGGATTAATTAGGGATAGGAAAAGAAGTGTATTTAGTTTATGCGATTACGAGGTCTGGTGTTAAAAGAAAAAACAATTCAAGATTTAGCACAGTTACGTCAGCAATTTACCTTTGTGTATGTAGAAGAATGAACGCAGTCAATTATGGGTATGCTATTTATTGCCATGAGTAAATGCTAACATGTTAGATGTATTATGAATATGACATGTTGTTACTTGATTCAGTTGATCATAGTTGGGGGTGTAATGTGTCGTGTGTGTGGGTGTGTGTGTGTGTGTGTGTGTGTGGTGATGTGTTGTGTATGTTGGTTAACCAAACTAATCAAGCGGAGGGAATATATGGATTCTTAACTTGGTCCTGCTGAACCAGGGTAAATATGGTTTTTTTCCTTCTGTCTCACCTTTGTTGTCTCTCTGTACTTTTCTTGCATGGTGGTCCAGTGTCGGATAAACCATTGTGGTTGTAGTTGTGGTTTGTGGTGGCTGTGTTGTTGTGGGGTGTGTGTGGGCGGTGTTGGTGTGTGTGTGTGGTGTGTGTGTGGGTGTGTGGTGGTGTGTGTGCAAGCGCTCCCGCCCCCATACCACACACACTTTGTGATTGCGTGTAAATGCGCGACACCAGTGTTGTTTGATAGTTTAGTTAATCAAGCCAGAAAGCATGAAGTGTGATTGAGTCTTACAAAGTGGTCAACTTAACTCCTGGCTGTGAATTAGAATTTGTATTTGTGACAGGTCTATGTATCTATGTTAATTTGCTTGTCACTTGTTTAGTCAGTTTGCGTTCTGAATCAGGTGTGTTCCTAGTATAGTGTCCCGCTAAGTCTGTGGTCATTACGGGTCAGTCACAAATCCACCTTATGTCAGTCCCACTGTCCATGGACTCGTTCTGATATTTTTTCCCCCAAATTTGATTTGCAATCAATTGATGAACGCTACACAGTGGCTATCCATGAGCGGGTGATGAATGTTTTAGGAGAGGCAACAACCCTACTCACAAGCCTGTTGTTTATAATGTCTTCCACGAGATAGATAAAAAAAAAAAAAAAAGAAAAGGAAATGAGGATACTGTTTGTAAGTACTCCGAGCAGTGGGCAGTTTGAGGTCTGGCTTGGTTTGAGGTTAACAATTCATTGGATCCGGCTTTGCGGCCAGGATTGGTGAAGGCTGCTATATGTTTGTTTCAATCGGCTTAGGGTTTTAGTGTAGCTTAATCCTTCGGGGGAGACTTCGAGGTTGGTTAGTTGACTGGCGGTTTCCATCGAGTTAAAACATATGCATATGAGAAAATATTTTTTGCGGATGAGTTGTTAAACTCTCTATCCATCGTTCGGAGGAGAGGTAAGAGTAGGCCATTCATGTGATGGTTTGGGTTGGGGTTGCTAAGAGCACATATAAAATCAAAACACATGCTCCGCTGGGTGTACGTGTGTAGACATCATCCCAGAAATGAGAAAACCCCAATGTGGCTTCCCTGCAATGAGTTCAGGTAGACGCGTGTGGCAGTACCCAAAATATCTCATCACTGGGTTGACCATGGGACCATGGAGTCAGCAGAGAAGGAAGAGAGCAGGAGAGAGGAGAGAAGGTTTGGTTTGTTTTTTTTTTTATGGTAAGTAAGAGTGACCAAAGTGAGGGTTACGAGTTGCTAAACTGAACGAGGTCAGTAAATGTGTAGTTGTTGTGTAGTGTGCCAGCATGGTTCACAGTCTTTGAAACTTGAAGCAAAAATGAAAAAAAAAAAAAAAAAAAAAAAAGCCTCAAGGGTAAGGAGGAACGGAAAGAGTCTTTCACAGAGATGAAAAAAAAAAACAATGAAATTGAACAGGTAGTACATGCTGCAATGCAAGATGATGTAGTGCAGGGAATTACAAGGTGTGTCAGTGCTGTTTGACGAGGACAGGTTACCAGACAGAGGGGAGAGAGAAGGAGAGTGGTTACAGAAGGCAGGCGAGCTGCCAGAGGAACTGATTGTGCCTCCTCTTTGAGAAGTACTTTGAGGGCCTACCAAGAGAGCAGGGGCGATCGCGGGGCAAAACGGAAGGAGCAGCAAGTGGTCCATACGCGTGACGATGAGAACCATGGTGGGTTTTGTAGTGTTTTGATGGTGTTGGGGGGTATTTGTAGGCATGTGTTGTTATTGTTTGTGTGTGATTATTGTAGAGTAGATGTGGTCTGATGAGGCTGTGGTGTGTGCGAGGATATGTGCAATGGATACGACGGTTGTGTTCACAGACAAAGTCATGTCATCATACATGCACCACCCGGATGGCATGTATATACAAATAATGAAATGAGGATACATTTTTGGTGTACTGTTTACAGCGTGACTGAAAAATGCGGAAAATGTGGGGGAAGGTGAGGTTAGAAATGCTCAACAATAAAGCTGATTGTATTAGACTTGATTTGCTATTAATCAATGTTAATAGTGTAGGTTTATACATATGTACAAGTAAAGCTTATGGTTGGTGTTGTTCTAACACACCAGACACGGCCCACACGCACACACACACACATGCATGCACGCAATACCGATTAATATCACAATGTGATTGCCATGGGACTCACCACTTGTCACGCTTATGTGCACAGCCACACTTTTTTTGGTGTTTTGCATTAATGGCGTGGTTGGTGCGTGTGCCCGACTGTAGACAACAAAGACACTGACATCACAAAAAGGGAAGGAGAGGCATCAATCAAATCGGGCAAGTAAGGATGCGCTGCAAGTAGAAGAATGATTTAGAAAGGATGGTGTTGGAATATGTTAACAAGAAAGATGCCGGATTAGGAGGGCGATGCATAGCATTTATGCGAGCAGATTTGCGATATGTGGGGAAAAAAACGTTGGAGTTAGATTCATTAGAGAACGCTACTCTACATCAGAGGATTCTGAGAGAAAAATCACCGCTGTTGACGAGGGAAGAGAAAGAGAAAAAAATGAGAGGAAAAGAAAATGAAAGAGAGAAAAGGAACAAAAGGGAAGAAAAAAGGAAAAAGAAAAAGAAAAAAAAAAAAAAAGAAAAGAAGAAAGAAAATGATTGGGTCAGGCTCGAGAGAAAGAAAAAAAAAAGAATTGCAAAATGTTGAACAACCGAAAAATCTGGTAACCATACCCATTTTTTTAGTAGTCCAGGGATCCATGATTCGCATGGGAGATGTAGTAATGTACCCAACAGGGATATGATATAAGGTAGTGGTTTTACACAGGCACTTAGAATCAAAAACGCAATTTCAAATGCGGGCAAATAGGTAGGCAATGAATTGGCACGGTTGAAGCCATTGGTAGCCGGAGCGGTATATGGGTCATGCATCATGCATAGGCGTCTTTTCTAGGTGGGAGAGACTATTATGTCTGCATGTCGAACTGGTGAGAATTTATAATTGGCCAAGAGCGGTTGTGCACAGGAGCCACAGAAGGCCACATTCGTCAAATTTTGTTTTGAGTTTTGTATGTTGAAGATGGACTTGAGAAGAGGACTCAAAAAGTAGTTGCACGCAGTTTAGTCAGCGGCTTTGACTTGGTAGTTTGGAAATTGTGAACACAACCAGGGAGTGGCCACGTCGTTGATCCCTTGTTCTGTCAAACA
>JADBJO010016346.1:0-40737 GCA_016801955.1 Conus betulinus | reverse complement strand
CCTCAGCTGCAGCAATTTCTATGGCTTTCCTCAGTCTCAACAACTTTGAGGACAACTATCGCCATCGTCTCAGTCCTGGGCATCGCATCAATTTCGTGTGGTGATGGTTGAAGGCCTTAGGGGATTATTTATTTTTTGAGGATGTTTGGAAAGCTTGCTTCTGGCCTTCCATGATTTGAGCGTTTGTTTCTTTCAGGAGTTGGCCTTGTAGGTCTCACAGCAACAATAGGTCTTGGCAAGCCGAGGTACACACAGCCCATGGACCGCTCAAATTTAAATCATTGTTCTATGACAAGTATTTTTTCGCTGTCTCTCTTGACTTTACTATTTCTCTTTTCTTTTCATAACCCCAAACAATACCTTTAGTATTTATTTTTCTCACCCATACTATTAAACATCCGTTTCTTCCTTTGGTTTTATTTCTGTGGTGTATAAATAGTAAATGCGACGAAACACAGATCGTAACTTGTGCTTCGCACACACTAAAAATGATTGGTGGGGAACAGGACACCGCATTAAATCGTGCAGCGTCTGGTTCAGGATGTCGTCTTCCTCCTACCATAAATCGGTTTCTGTTCTTTGTATCTGACTCTTGATGAGCTTGATGTTATTAACAGCACCCCAAAAAAAACGTTCAATCAAATGGTACTGCCAATATGTGCTATCATGAAAGAGGTGCAACCTGAAGATCAGTGCTCGCAACATCACACAAGAGCGACTGCGTACAAAAGCCCGGTCGCCCAGTTCCTGGAACTATGATATGCACAGTCTGGGACCCATATTACAAGAGACCACATGACCATCGCCAGCGGGCAAGGCCAAAGAAGAGGCAGGCCCGGTTTTGTCAACAACAAATAATACTGACGACAGCAAAGTTTTCAACCAAATGATCAATGAGTAGGTTGGACATACATTGCAAACCGCTGAGAAGGTTGCGCGGCTCGCCTGCTGCTGACAAGATCAGGAAGGGACTTAGTACATGTGGAGTTTGGAAAGGCTTTTTGTTGATAGATGGAACATCATAAACTGGCAGCTGCTGCACACCCGCACACCGAATGACATCATGATCTGAACCGACTGAATCCATCATGATTCAAAGACCGCCACGCCGTGTACGAGGACTTAGGATTAAAATCGTTCCTGCCAACCTTGACTCCATCCAGGAAGTGAATCGCAACACACTTGCAGAGGCCTGCGGTGACATCGAGACTCTTGACATATTCAGGTAAAGAGCATTAAAAGAGCTAGCAGCCTCCTGCAGTACGTAGTAACATAGATGGTTTTTTTTTGTTTGTTTTTTTCGGTGTGTGTTCAGTCTTGGGTGTGTGTTCAAACCAAAAGGTGTCAAATAATCAACCAGATGATTGTGGATTACTGACGGTTGAAGGTGAAGACCCTAAACACTATCCAACCCCACACAAGCGAATTGTGCACACGCAGCCGCCACAGATAGATGCCAAGTGTAGCAACTATGCAAATTGTAAGGTCTCTGCAGTCAAAAACACAAATATATTACCTTGTTACAAAAGTCAGGGGGAAGCTTTAACCAGGAGGTTTTGAATTTTTTGTGTTTAAAAAAACAGGATCCATGGAGTATTTTTTTTAAAGAAGCGGAAAGACGTGGCGAAATCAGGAAATCTTTTTTAAACATCCTGGATAGTGACAAAATGGGTGATGATGAGAACGGGTGTGGCATGAGCGTTTGGTCACAGACTTGTTGTATTGTGAGAACAATCTGTCCAGAGGTGAAATAGGAAGAATTGACACTATAATGGAGAGGTCACATTAGGTCGTCAGTCGGTTGGGAGCATATCAGGCTGATCCCACAAACCACTCCAACAAAATAGGGGTATCAGTAAAAGCCGGACGGGTTTACCCACGTGAAATGTTCTTAAACAAAAAATCATGGCCAGATCGGTCCAAGCTACTCATAGACCATTCCAATGGATTTTTTCAAAATTAAGTTGGTTGATAGTTCCTGATTAAAAATATGAAGGAGAGGGAAGGAAAAGACACGGCCTTCCGTATGAGGAATGAAACATATTAGGAAAAGATTGGCAAAGGACGTTCACATATCCTAAGAAATGGTAAGATCATCCCTTGCCCCAAACCTTCACACTCACACAGTGCTTTTTCAGGTGGTGTGTTAGGCCCCCAGAGGGTGCAGAGGTAGTATGGTGCTTAGCCAATGCTACTATGTCTTACAAACCTATCTGAGTGGTATATAATTTCACCAGTTTAGCAATAAACTACCTTTCAATGCGTAGCCTTGTTCGAGGATGATGCGGTATGTGACTTTGATGATACATACATCTGAGTGCCCTCCTATGATATAATCCCAAGAATAGATATGTTGTGCACAGTGGGAAAAAAGATGTGGTTGATGGTCACAATGTATCATGATTGGTTTTCAAGAATATCAATTGTCTCCGCTTGTCTTTAAAGGATGTTAATACAGATGAATGTACAGTCTGAAAAGCCGCGGGAAGCTTAAAGGTGATTTTTGCATATTGTGCACCCCCTTTTTAAGATTCCATCCAACCATGTGTTTTCATTATGGAAAATAACGCCTCTTCTTTTTCACTTCTTGCGGTATTATGATTATTTCTAGACATGGTATGTCATTGCGATCATCAGAATTATAAATTGCTAAAGCTACACAGATGCTTTTGACTGGCCATCTGTCCTAAGAGCCATTTTTTTGTTCAGGATCTTTGATAGACGGCGAACATAGGTATGTTTATCAAAAAAAATTCCAGCAATTATTTTTGTTTAGAATTGAGAGAACCTGGAAAACTTATAAACCTGTGTTTTCAGTTGACATGGTTGCTTCAAGCTGAAACCCATATGGGAGTTAATTTACAGTTATCTGACTGGGTCATTTGAGGAAGAACAGAACAATCTAAACATTTGTTGTGGTTGTTCATTCTTTTTAGTGATGACCTCAATGTGAACGGAACTAAACTTCGGGTGGTGATTGTAATACCCTGAGATTAAAAACTAGCAAGAAGAATTTGTTTCTGCTAGTAGTCTGAGGCATTCTGCTACTAAAGTTCAGAAACTACCATTAGGACAGCTAGCCGCTTCGTTGGTTTGTAACCAACTCCCTTTTAGCTTTACAAAGACCAACTACATTGGTGGTGTCTGCATATTAGATCAGAACAGGCGCCATGACCACCATGGCCAGTGACCCCCCCTTCCCCGGCTCCTTCCCCCCCTTTAGCAGTGCGGTCGTCTAATTCGGTTGTTGGGTTGCTTCTTGACATTGACGCTCCCTGGGGTATTGTTCCTTTGATGGGGGCCTTTGCCCCCCGGTGTGGCGGTGGCGGACCAGGCGTGGCTGTTGACATATGCTTTTTTGTAGTTGGCATAATATATGGCGCGCCTGCTCTGTGTGGCCTCGAGCCCAAGCTCCTATATCATCCCAAGTCCTTGAGGTGTGTTTTATATTTTAATTCATTGTGTTCATGTAGTCAAATGTTTAAATGACCCGGAGGTCAGTACAGTCAGACGCCTGACATGTAGTGTATTAGAAAGAGATTCCCTGGTCATCCTATCCTTCCTCTCTGTCTTGTCATTGGGCTGTCTGTGGCTCTTCTTTTGGTGTCTCTCTGTCTTTCTTTCTCTACCCTAGCCTCTCTCTCTTCTACTCTCTACGCTCTATCTCTCTCCTCGCTCTCTCTTATCTACCCACCACCACATTTACTGTCTTCTACTTGCTCTCCCTGTGTGTTTGTTTGTTTTTTTTTGTTGTGTTGTGAGGTGATGTGTGTTTTTTTGGGGGTGCGGGCGGGGGGGGGGGTGCGCGGCGGGGCCCCGGGGTGGGGACCGGGCCGGGGGGGGGGGGGGGGCGTTGCTGCGCACCGTTCTTTTGTTCGTGCGTGTCGTGTATTACGATTGCATGTGCATGCCTGTTGTGGTCTCCTTGTGTGACTTTGCATAGCGGAGAAGAGGGGGGGTTTTTCGGGGGCTGTAGGAGTGAGAGGTGATCCTGATGTACAGTTTGTGTCATTCAAACTTAGAAATTTGCACATTATTTTTAGCTTTGTTGTCTCCCCAGAAGCTGAATCATTGGCCTTTTCAAACGTCTGGGAACACCACTCTGATGGGCTGGTACTCCATTTCTTGTTTTCCTCTTCTTTTGAATGACCATTCTTCTTCTTTTGTGTATCACCAGGGTGGGAAACGATAGGACCAACGGCCCGGCAGAAAAAAGTTGAGAATCAGGCAGAGGAACACAAAACTCCAGACGATGGCTGGTTGAAAAAGGCCCCCTGAAATCTTTGGTAATGGGATTGTGATTGAAAAATTACTGTGGGGGTGGAGGTGTGGAATAGAGAAGCCTCGGCAAATATAAGCCCGAATAATATTACTCTCCACTCTTACCACCTGGGTAAAATACAGTATTAGTTTTATCTCTCAGAAACCGGCTCATGCACGCTGGACCCCACCCCCGCGTATGTGGTGTGTTGGTAGTAGTATTGGGCCTGTGCCCTGCAATGAATTGTATTTGTATATTTTTTTGTTGTTAGAGAGGACCTTATATAGGGCCTTTCCTCAGCAGAGACCAAGTCTCCTGTAAGCGCTTTACTATCCGCGATATACGTGTACACAATAGGGGCCTCCCCTCACTTGGTAGTTAGAGCCGACTGAAGTGCTTGCCCCCCGCCAGTGCCCTCATTCAGTCGTTCCTGTGTCATTCAGTCTATTAGCATCATATTCACCCCCCCCCACCTTTAACAAACTTTTAATTCTTCGATTTTTCATGCAGACATGCGATTTGCTATGTGTAACGTGTCATCCATATATCAATCTGGTCTTCTTCTGTTCCTGAAACGTTGGTAAAGAGATATTTGACGTGGTTTGTACCCCCCCCCAAGATGTTTATGCTATTGCGTTTCACGCAGTGGAACCCTCTGTTTTAGTCTCTCATTGGACTATTTCTGGAAAAAGATGGATGTTCAGATTCATGTTAACTCCGGGGAAGAATACACCGTACCAAAACAGCCAGGACCCTAAGATTTCGAACCCGCTCCCCCAAGATCACTAAAATTCAGAGTCTTGATGCATTCTACCCACTGCTATTCCAGTCCCTAAATGGCAGGCATATTCTGGCAACCTAACACCCGTGAGAACTGCAACTACATACTGGTTGTGTATGCCTTGTGCTGTGTGCTGTCGTTGCCATGTTTTTTAGTTATCGGTAACGAACGTTTTTACACATGCAGATAAACGTTCTTCGAACAGGCAGCGGTCTGTTGCTTTTGCAGCCCAAGTCAGTAGAAGGATTAAAAGGGCCGGATCGCAGCGTCAGATGTTGCTTGCAGCTAAGGTCTAATAACATGCACCTACGACAAGAGGTCATGACCCCTTCCTTTTCGCTTTAGTGGACTGTCACCACAAGGACATCCGCGTGTAATGCCGCTGGCAGATTATAGAGCAACCCCCAAGTAGGCATTTCTGTTTAACATATAATAGAATCAGCTGTGTTTATTAAGCGGCCTTAGTTTGGGCCGAAAATTGCCCAGCAATGTGGTATAATGGGTAGGTTTACATCACTGACGTGTGTTTCAAGTATAGAGGTGGTTTGGTGAATTTTAGATTCTTGCTCACCTGTGGCAAGTGAAAAAGTGGGCCAATATGTATGGGAGTAGACTGTACGCCTGGCTTTTTTTAAATAACAATAGGCTATGGGAAGTGTTTCTGTCGGAAAATGAATTTGTAGGCCAAACGATTAAATTTCGGACGACCTCAGGATGCCCCAAGAAGGAATCAATATCCCATTAAACTAAAAAGTAGTTTGATGTATACATAACATTTTGTCCTGTTCGATGTGAAAAAAAACAAAAAAAAATAAAAAAAAACAAATTTTAACATCCACCAACAATACCCAAAAAAAACAAAAAAAAAAAAAAGGTTTTCATTCATATAAATTAGACTGATACGTATTTTTTGATAATTAAGCTAGTTCACATGCGCGGCTTGAACAATGATCGACCTTATTAGAAGTTTTGATAATGGCCAAGTACTCCTCCTCCTCACATTATTTTATACCGAATAAACACAGTGATAGGTGTGAATTGTAGGTCCCCTGTTGTCAGAAGAGTAGAGTGAGTCGTCACAAAATAGGGTACAGTTGGTTTTATGGGACGTGTTTATTCTGCAAGACTCCAGACCCCGCCTAATATTACCACGTGAAATATTATAGGATACCAACTTGGCAGTTCTAGTTTTAACGTTTTTTTTTGAAAAAAAAGGGTTCGTCAGAAAGTTTCTAAGAGGCATTCTTTTTTATTGTCTCTTGTCTCTTTTTTTTTGTTTTTTAAACTAATAGCTAAATGTGTTTGTGGACTGTATCAGTTATTTATTAATTGTCAGAAGGGGACAACTGTAAAATTACAATCATTCATGACACCCGAGCAATGGCCTGAACATTATTATCATTGTAAGATTGGAAAACATATAATTTACACTCATTCATGAGAGCAATGGCCTAAACATGATTGAACTTTCCATATGAACAGCCATCTTGGTGACGTGGTTAAAGCATCATAGGGACTCGTGGATGGGAGGTCAGGGGTTGGGCCTCCCATCAGTCAATGTTGGCTTTTTTCTTTGCCGCCCTCCCCCCCTCTCCGACCGCGCTCCTACCAGAGTGTTGAGTTTGCTATGGCACAGTTGGGAAGACGGGACTCACACAGTAGGAGTTCCATCCACCTAATACGGATGCCTCTTCTGAGAATTTTTTTTTTTTCCCCCTTGCTCAAAATTTCCTAACCAGCACTGCAGGTTTTTCTTTTTGTGTCGGAAGCTCTGGGCTGGTTGATGCCAGAGGAGGATAATATTAGGAAAGTAAGCTTAGAAGAATACCAGCCCTCCCTGCATTGTCAGTCTCAGACCGAAGTGCTGATTCCCCCTTGTTTTAGCATTATTTCATGCCTAACTTCACATCGATCAGCATTTAAAAAAAAAAAGTCTCAAAATTCTGTTGGCCCTCATGCCATGCTGTCATTGGGTTGGACACCTTCAGTTCGATGTTTCCTCTAGTCTCGGGCCTTGCGTTTGATTCCTACTCAGGGCCACAGCAATGGCAATACAGGATTTGGCATTGGGACGGATATGGTGTGGCACATTATGGAGGCGATACGTAGCTCTACTATGCCAGCTCCGTTGGCCTAAGAGCCAATTACTGTACCCCGTTCTCTAGCAAGGGGCTTAGTATGGTGGTGCCTGAGTTTTTTGTAACCGTTGGATCAGAAACAGGCACCACTGAACACCACCGGAGGGCTTGGCGGCAGTTTATTCCCCCCCCCCCCCTCAGTTGCTTAGTTTGTATCCTCTGGGGCTGTGGCTTCGACTCGTGACGATTATTTGACATTTGCTTCCTGTGGATTTGATGTGGGGATGCTCCTGCAGTTACCCAGGCTGGACTGTGCTTCTAGATTGGGGAACATCTATGTCTGAATGAGCGCGTGGGTTGCAGTGCCAGTCTCTTGTGTGTGTGGGTGGTGTGTGTGGTGTGTGTGGCGCGTCGCCTTGCCGCGTTCCCTCTGTCTGTGTTGCATTGTGCGTTGTGCAAGCCTGTTGTACAGTGTGATGATTGAGAGATGAACGTGAGTTTTCAGAGACACTATTTTTCGAATTTGGTGTTCTGTGTGTTTTAGCTTTGTGTTTTGTGGAACAAGCTTCTTGTATCCTGAACTTGCAGTTGCCAAGATTCGGACTGTGAGGCGAGATGGAGGGACGATCACATGGAGAAGACTTTATGGAGCAAGGTTAGTGGCAGCTGGTCCATTCAAGCCGGAGCTGTGACTGGTCAATAGGGGGGGAGGAGGAATTTAAGCTATTTTTTTCCCTTTTTTTTTTGGCACAAGGAGCAAGAAGAGGATCGTTTCCACGCTGCAGGACGTCATCAGATTGGACCTTTTCAACTCCGCTCTTAAAAAATCTTTGCCATTAGGGAACATATTGGCTGGCCTGTGCTTAAACCTTTCAATTGGTTGTCTGCCCTCGCCCTCTGGAAATTTACTCTCTGATCTCTCTGGCTTCTCCTGGTTGCATGTGTCATGCATCTGGTCGAGAATTTTTGATATGTGTGTGTGTTGTATGTCGTGTCTACATTTTGTGCGGTCAGACCATTTACGCCTTCAATTTGTTAGTTTATTTTAGAATTGCACTATTGAACACATACACTATTATATTGCAAGTTACTACAAAAATATGAAAATCGCAACATTAGCTCTAAATAAAAAAAAAAAAAGTACTCTGTTTTCCTGTATGAAGATTTTGCGGTATTGTCCCTTAGGTTCAGATTAGGAGCTTGCTTACACCACTGGTGGGCCATTGTCACAGTGAGTGAAGTGAAAGACACAGATATTCACTAAGAGAATGCCTCCACCCTGCGCGAAAATTACGCATTCATGAGAGTGATGAAGCAGCTAGATGTTGTTTGAAAAGATAAGTTGCCAAAACGAGGGAGCAAACTGTCCTGAAAGGCATACCATCGGCTAAACGTGGGGGAAAGGCCTTAGTCCAACTCCGTAAGGTCCTAATCTTCCGTTTTTTGTGTGATATATTTTGTTGCCACCAAAAAAAGGATTTTAGTTGTGTCACTCGGACCCCCCCCCCGGGCGCACCCCCACGACTGCATTAATTTCCCAGCATGTTTCATCCAAATCGCTTCTTAATTTAAAAACTTTTTTATCAGAAGTGATGACAGGTATGTTTATTTTTATCCGCCCTGTTTTTATTGTACAAGCATTGAAAAGGGGCCGCGGCAAAGATAGTATAGAGGAGTTTTTTTTTTGTATTTTTTTAAATCAAAGCAGCCAGGTTACAAACGTGAGATGATTGTTTATCATGATGTGTAGGCTCGGTGGCTGACGCGAACATTGTCCCCTGTCAATTACGATAGGTTTGTTCACTTATTTCACACTGCAGTTTCCTACTCCCTCCCCCCCTGATACTTTTGTGGGACAACCAATTACTTCGCTCAAGGTTTTTTTTTTTTTTCCTTGTTTGTCTTCTGTCCACTTTTTATGCTCTGTTAATTAGCGCCACTCCCCCCGACAATCACCATCACAACTCAAACGCCTGGGGGGACGGGGGAGGTGGGGGCGGGTGGGGGGGGGGGGGGGCGGGGGGGGGGATTCGTTATAGTGAGATTTTAGGGGTTAGTAGAGGGTACCGAAGTAGAAATGAGGAGGGAGGGGGGGGTTGGACAGCGGGCGTCTTGGGATAGCCCCAGGGTCATGTAGGGAGGGCATTAGTGGGGGAGAGTTTGCTAGTTACCTGGGGCTGGGGGGGAGCAGGAGATGTCCTTCTATTCTTTTTGGGCCTTTTTTGCCCGAGTCCTTGGGGCCCCCAGTAGAGTTTGTCCAGTGTCGCCTTTTTTTTTCCCTCTCTACTCTGCCCCCCTCCCTTCCCCCCTCCCCCCCCTTTTTTTTTTTACCAGCCCTTCCTTTTTTTTTCTTTTCATTTTTTTTTTTTTCTTTTTTTTTTTTCCTTTTCCATCTTTCCCTGTCCTCCCTAGGTCTTGGTGGGGGGGGTTGCCGGTGGGGTAGTTTGTTTTTTTCGGCCTGCGGTTCCTTTGGCGTTTTCCCCGCCCTTGGGAGTCCCCCCCCCTTTTTTTTCTTTCTCCCCCCTTCCAAGGGGCTTGTCTCCCCTTTTAGAAGTACCAAGAGAAGATAAAAGACGAAAATAAGAAGTGAAAATGTACCTTATTAAATGAACGGGGTATACTGTGTGTTGACTGTCAGTCACTCTGAGTGTGTGGGGCGGGCCGGGAGGGGGATGGTGACTGAATTAGGTTTAGTGTAGGTTCCCCTTTCCTATTTATATCGGGGGTATTTGTTGTTTTTTGGGTTTTATCGGGTTTTCTTTGACTAGGAATATTGGAACTTGTACGACTAGTTGTTTACATGCCAGGGTGTCCCCTTTGGTTCTTTTATTATTCCCCCCTTTTTGCGATTTATTTTCTTGTCTTTGATATACTCCCGTTTTTTGGGGTGGACGTTTTGGTTGCCCGCGTGTGAGACAGCGCATGCAGTTGGTCTTTGTTTTCCGGCATTATGTATCCCCCATTGCGCAACTTGCTCCTGTTCCTATTATTTAAGTTTAAGGTAAGTTAACACAAATTTATTAGTGTTTTTTCTTTCACGCCGAAACAAACTCGTATTTCCTGGAGGCCATAGATCTTAGGGTTTCCCGTTCCCCCTACCCCGCGTAGACCCGTCCTTTTGTTATTCACCCGTTTCGTTTTTGTATTTCTGGTTGTTTTGTTTTGTGCGTTTCGCGGTTCATTCTTCTTTTCTTCCCCCTTTCTTTTATGCCCCCCTCTTTTCTTTGTGATTTGTGGTTCTTGCTCGTTGGTGGTCCGCCCGTGTCTGTGCTTTCTGTTTCACCTTTTCTTGAATCACCACTTCTCTTATTTTATTTCACCTTAGCCGATTTTGATTTGTAAGAATTATACTTTTTTTTTTATAGTATTATGTTAAGATCGGCTCGCGTGACTCAGCCACAACACGTACTCTAGCATTTCACATCAACATGTCAGCCGGCCCGATTAGTTTTGTGTGCGTGTTTTTCCGCTCTTGTTCTGTTCCCCGCCGTTTCGTTACAAGCTCTTCGCGGCCATTGCTTAAATGCTACTGCTTACATTGGAAAAAACAAACTGGCGTTTCTTCAGTCTTTTATTCTGGTTTCTCTTTACTTTAATGGGTCTGGCATTCTTGGCCCCTGTTGAATACATAGAGCAGCTTTATTATCTGATCTGTTCTTTTTAGTCTATTGTATGTGCAGGCTTAACAAACATTTGTCGGAGTTGCAGAACAGGGATTAATCCAAGTGCAATTTTTCTGTTTCTCCACCCGATGTGACATGTTTTGATGTCTGAGACGTTCGCCGGGGGTTTACATTAGGGGCCATGGGTTTTCCGTTCTAGGTTCACCAGATACCTTGGTGGTTCTAGGGCACGGAACTCGCTCTTACGGTGTCCTCGGTATGACGACCTTCCCCTCCCATGGGGAACGTAGTACCCGGTATGAGGGATTCTTAGCTCCATATGCCAGACGCGAACGGCTGGGTGGTTTGGGTTATTGCACCTTTACTCAGGTGAGGTAGAGCGACATGCGCAACTTTTCCCACCCAAGAAGCAGGGTTTTATTTGGTGTTGTGCCGTGTATGTGGATGTGTTTGAGTGAGTGGATGAGAGAGAGAGTCGTGTGTGCTCCCCCTTGCGGTCGTTTGACACCATTGATACTGTTCGTGACATTGCTGTCGGATCGTGTGCCTTCTTATGGGTATGTGGCCAATTGTAATCGCAGTCTCGGGGGTTGTCGAGGGATCTAACTGATCTATGTCATTTATCCTGGAAATAGATTAAAAGATTCAGATTCCGACTTCCCCCAGTTCCCCAGTTTATTGTAGCTTAGAGAGAGAGGAAAGAAAATCAACTATCAGACTTTTAGACATGCAAGACGTCAAAGGAGAGAAGACTTCAAAGAATATTTTATAGACTGAAGCCAAGAGCTACGCTGGCTTTACCTTATTTCCAGTTTATGATTTGCATAAACATACAAGATTATCGAAGGTGAAGACAAGGCAATGACAGCCGACTAGCAGCAAGCCAGCTAGACACCAGCCCGGCAAATTAGACATAGAACCATATGCTCAGAGTATGCTCAGATGGGTATCCAAAACTCCTTGTTTTGTGTTGTGTGTGTGGTTTGTGTTGTGGGTGTGTGTGGTCTGGTGTGTGTGCCTGCTGTGTGTGTGTGGTTGTGTGTGTGGTGGGGTTGGGTGTGGTTGTGTTGTTGTGTGTGCCGTTGTCGTTTGTGTTTTTGTTGTTGGTGTCCCATTTGTGTGGTGGTGTGTGGTATTGTTGGTGTGTGCTGTGTGTGCTGTAGAAGAGGTAAAGAGTTTGAACCATGTAGACCCTTTAGCCATGCGGGGACAGGCCTGCCCGGCTGGACAGGCATCCATGCGGACCGTACTCTCGTCCCTTCCGTCTCTCGCACTGCCTGCCGCTCAGATTGTCGGCCTGACCCGTCCTAAAACTGCCTCATCAGTTACTCACTTTTCTTCTCGAGAGGTCACGGAGAGGGATACGAACTTCGAGATAAGGGGAAACAATTTCTTTTGTAGCAAACCCCCTCCTCTCTTCTATATTTTTTTTTTTAACTCTACGATTAAATGGCGGTCTAATGCCGTGTTAAAAAAGCGATTTTTTATGAACGAACTACTGAAATCCACAAAATAAAGCAGAAAAAAAGGAAAACATTTACGATAGAAGCTGAGCTTCAACGCCCCATATCGTTCTGTGCAGTCCCCCGGGTCAATATGGTGGACCACTTAGTCTTCTTGTTGTTTTAGTCACTTTTTTTTTATAATTTCCGCTTGTATGTTCCCCCCACTTTTTCTTCGCCTCCCCCTTGCATTGGTGTCCGCCATGCTCCTTGATGCACTGTTGTATGAGACGTGGGCTTATAGCACCATACCTGTGTTCCGTGTATTGTCTCTAACTGCACACCATGTGTAAATTAACCCCCTTAGTTAATTCCTCTGTTATCATGCATACATTACATGGTGCCCTACAGACCCCCACTTGCAATACACCTTAGAACACTCATCACCATCACCTACATACTCGTTGTGGACCCAGTCGCTAATATTTGCCCTGCATATAGCTGTTCCTTCGGTCTGGCTCACACCCACTCACCTTCTCTGTGCCCCCTCCCCCCTCTTTATCCCCCCGTTCCTCCTCCACTCCCCTTGCTTTTCCATCATCTCCCCACCCAACACCCCCCTACGGCCCCCCTACCCTCATCGCTCTCCCTTCTCTGCCTCTCCCCCTTCTTCTCCTGCTCCTTCATTTCTGCTGTCTTCTTCACATTCCCCACCTCCTCTTCCCCCTTCCTCCTTCCCTCTCAACCTGCATCTTTCTGTTCACCTCCCTCCCATCCTCCTCCCAGGTGCCCTCGCACCACCTCCTTCACGCCCTCCCCTCTTTTGCCATCCTCACTGTTGACATACGCCCAAGACCATGCAAAGGGACCTGTGGCAAGTTGTTCAGCGTTGGACTCCCCTTCATCCACTGAAGCGCCATTGTTATCGGCCTTTGGTGCCATTGGCTTTTAAGCGCTGTACCCAAACAAGCCGAGAGAGAGTGCTGTGCCACAGGCTGTCTGGGTGTATTCCTGCATCCAAGGATAAAGCAATCTTGGAGGCAAGAGAGTGAATACAAATTTCACCAAGTATCGCCCACTTGGTAGACAGCAGGACACAACACACCAGTTTGACAGCACCAATTCCACATACAAATAAAAAACAAAAACAAACAGAAACTCCAGTCCTCACTCTTGTTCAGTCATAGCAATCAGGAGAGTGGTTTCAGAATGATAATTGTCATCAGGGGACTCTGGGAAGTCTAAGTATCCTGATGGATGTTACAGTGTAATATGTATACTTAAGGGTCACACTCAAGAATGCTTTCGAACATGCAGGATCTGAAACTCAAATGTTATGAAAGAGAAATGATTTTTCTTATGATAAACAATGTTGACATTTGGAAACGAAGGGATGGAAAATGTAAAAAATAAAGTGGAAATTTTGAATTTTCATATTCTGAAGGTCATTCCTCACATGTACAAGCTCACCTGAACCTGCTTGAAGGTGACAGCTGGGGAGATGGGGTACTTGACTCTCGAGCAGCTCACACTCAACTGTGTTGGAACTGAATGTCATCAGTTGGGGGTGTGTCCCCCAATGAACTCTTCTTGCAGGGTCAAATGAGGTCGCAGCCCTCCAGTAATGACTAAATGCAAAAGCTTCAGCAAAATTAAGGGGAAATAAATGAGTGGGACAAAAGGTAGGCAACCTATGCCTAATGCACATGCACATGCCTGCACACACTAACACACATGAACAAACGCATGCACACACAGACACATACGCATGCATGCCATGCGCGCGCATGCACAACACGCACGCACACACACACACACACACACACACACACACACACACACACACACACACACACACACACACACACACACACACTATCACTTTTGGTGAACAGATGTAAGCCAAAGAACTAACACACAGAGTGAGAGAAAGACAGGCTGTCAAAAGATAGACACATAGGCCTACAGAGAGAGACAGACAGACAGAGAGTGGTGGGTGGAAGGGTGTGATTGAACCCTGAGAGAGAATGCTTATTAACAGTGTAGAAGGACTCTGCATCTGTCGGAACGGGGAAGGAAGGCTGTTTTGTAATAGCTAGCACACATGTACTGGTTAAGGATAGTTGTGTTTGCGTGTCTAAATGTGTGGTGTGTGTGTGTAGGGTTGACAGTTTGGAGAGAGAGAGAGAGAGAGAGAAAATATGTGTGTCTGACTGTGTTTTTGTGAACCTCTGAGAGAATGTGCTAGTGTCAGTCTTTTCTTTCCATTTCCCATAACTTAGTGCAAGACTGCCATGATAGGCTATCTGCCTGGGAATTCTCATTGTTGATGCACCCCCTATGTGCTAAACAAACAAACAAACAAGGGATGTTATGTCTAAGATATTTGCCATTGTGGTTTGATGTTAATGACATGCAAGTCAAAACAGGCACATTGCTGCTCATTTGTTATGCCATTTGAATTTAATGCTTGATAAGGGTATTTTTCCTGACTCTGTGCGAGTCTATAACTCTTCCACTGTATTAAAGATATGACACTAACAATGTGAATAATTACCATGGTATATTGCTTCCTAATATAAGTAGCATGGTATTTAGAGCTGTCATCAAAGACTCTAGGAATATATAGAACAAAATAATTTGAATGGTGAACACCAAGCTGCATTTAAACCTGGACATTTGACAGGTGACAGTACACCCATCTCGTTTTTAATTCAGAAACAGTTTCATATAACTCTTAATAATACATAGCATTTCATGATTTTGAAAAAAAGTCATTTGATTCCTTCAACCATAACTTACTGTGGCCTACTTTGATTGATAATGTATGAGAGGAAAACTGTTCAAATGTCTTCATAGTATGTCTAATGCAGTGGGAAACAAGAATAAGAAATAGCAGTAAATTAACTAAATGTAATAATGTGCACAAGGGATGTGAAACAAGGGGATGTTTGCAGCCCCTTCTTGTTCTCATTATTTATCATTGAGTTAGCACTTGAAATAATAGAAAAATGGCAGCAAGGTGCTAGATTTCTATGTGATTTTACTGGAACTTTTTATTTTCATAGTTAGCTGATGATATAGCCACATGCCTTGTTGTTGTTGTTGTTTTAAATGTCTTTGTAAGTAGTTAGATATGTTTATGGATTCAGGGCCACAAGTATTAATCATTATTATTGTATTTTTGTTTCTTCTTGTTGCTGATGAATTTTACAATACTGCTGCTTTTCTTTCCTACACTGAGGACAATGGTTGATGGCTGTCTGTTTCTCCCAGATGGGCTTCCCTACACGATGATGATGGTGGTGGCAGGGGTGGGGGAGACAGTGAAGGAAATTGCCCAGGGTCTAGAGAAGGACTATGCAATGCTGGTCATCTCAGGCACAGGCGGGGGTGGCCGATCGACTAACCCAAGAACTCCAGCGCACACCCTCACTCCATCAGTCCAGGTATGTGTTTGCCGTGTTGTTTTATGTGAGCTCAGGTATCAGAGGGTATATCCATCAGCATTTTGATCCCAAACACAATTTGTATCTGAGCATTTTGCCACCAGGAAATATAACTGCTGTCTGAAAATCAAATTTTACAGGCGATGAAGAAAACTGATTATTACCCCCACAATATATACTGTGAGCTGAGTTACGGCACAAGTATTTTGATTACAGCATATTTATTTCTAGGGTAATGTGATTGGGACTTGGCTACATTATGCCCCTTGGCCCACTGTCATAGCATACCAAAAATCTCAAAAATGCAAAAAAAAAATTGAATCACGGCAGTTGTTTGTATTTCCGGGCTGTGATTTGGTCCCTGACAATTCTTTCTTGCATGCTTACTCCTCAACAATGTGTCCTTGCATGTTTTGTTCTGTAGTTATCTGTCCCTGGGCACTCGGTCCCTCAATAATTCATCCCCCAAGCATTTGGTCTTTAACAATCATTTAGTCCCAAACAGTTGTTTTTTTCAATGCTGGGTCCCAATATCCCATACTATTTAGTCCCCAACAATTGTTCTCCAGCCATTTCATCTCCAACAATTGTTCCCTTTGGGATTGGTCCCCAACTTTGCGTCCTTTAGCATTTGGTCCCCATGAATTTGCCCCTCAGCTTTGTCTGTTTCCAACCATTCATCTCTTTGTACTTGATCCCCAGCAATGTGTCCATTGGTTTTTGGTCCCCACCAATTCATCCTGTAGTATTTGGTCCCAACAGTTTGTCCTTGAGTGCTTGATCCCCCATCAGTTGATATCAAAGTCCTTGGTCCCTAACTATTCTTCCCTTCCTATTTGATCCCTAACAGTCTTGATTAATACGTCCACATTTCCAAGTGTCAAGTGTTTCCAACTCTGTAGGCTCTGAAGGCTCAGACCTTCAGGCTGTGTGAGACTGGTCTGGTCTTCTCTCTCTCTCCATTAGGCATCAGGTGCCTTTCATGTCCACATTGTGTCAGTGAATTCAATGTTCATGGAGTAGACGTGTTGGTTGAGTGGTGGTAAGCACACTGCATATTTTTGCTAGAGATAGAAAGCAAAGCATGTTGAAGGATATTGACTCGAATGTGAAAATTGTCAGAATTCACCTGTGAGAACTGGCCTCGGACCTTAGTTGTGAACAGGCTGCTCATCAGTGCCTGCGGCAGACAGGATGGGATTGTAATTGCTCGCACTCACAAACAAGGAGGCACAAGTGCACACTCACATGCTCTGATGAATACAGTATTCATATCTGTGATGAAACAATACTGATGTTGATATTATTAATAGTGATAATGAAAAAATGATATCAGTGACATACATCAGCACCAGTAGCAGCAACTATGACAATAATATCAGCAACAACAACAACAATGATAACACACCGTGGCCGTGGCAAAGTGGTTAGTGTGGTGGACTTCCGGCTAGGAGGTAGTGGGTTCGATTCCCATCAGAGATATGTGGGATTTTTTCTGCCCCAACTGGCTACTACCCAAGAGTTGAGTTTGCTATGGGCTTTGCTGGGAAGACTCGGACCACACAGTCGAGTTCCATCCACTCAGTGGATGCATCTCTGACAGTGTTGCTCAAATTTCCTGACCAGCACTGAAGATGTCTGTATATCTCGGACCTGGTTGATGCTGGGATATATTATGAAAGAAGTGTAGCATACAGCCCAGACATGCAGTCTCAGACTTGAATGGAAATCTGTAGCATCATCTTCATCATCCTCATTCTCATCGATTAGTGTAAAAAAGACAAAGTCTCAAATTCTGTGGCCCTTCATGCCCTGCTGTCATGGTGACCTGTTTCGATGTCTTCTCTCTAGTCTGGCATTGGTTTGATTCCATCAGCGTTACCGGTAGTGGTGAGTCCATGGGGGGCTGTTGTTGGATGAACACGGTGGCTCTCGAGGGAGAGCTCCCTCACGCCGGTTCCTCGGCTAAGCAATTAATGTCGTCAGTAGGGGGGCTTAGTAGGTGGTGTGCTGCGTATGTTGGATCAGAACAGGTGCCACTTAACACCACCGAAGTGACTTGGCAGCTGTGCAGTGTCTCCTCCGGTGGGTTGCCTCTTGACGACTTGACATTGACTACTCCCTGTGGATTGCTGGTGCCGGGGTTGCGGTGGGACTGACAGGGCTGTGGCTGTGAACGGGGTGTCAGAATAATAAACAATAGCCATAATGATAATAATGATGATGATGATGATGACAACAACACAACATCAGTAATGATAATGATAAGAATGATAGTTTTATAGACAGTAAGACGTTGCTGGTTCAGTTACCTTCAGATTTTTGTTTCTAAAATCAACAGGTCCTCGCAACATTTGCCTTCATCACTGGCCATGGGTGACACAACACAGGTGCAAGGTGACATTCAGGGTGATGACTGGGGTGATGCCGACATTGATGATCTGCTGGCAAAGTGTTGGGCTAAGAAGCACTTGGTGGGTGATAGTGATGGTGCTGATGGTGGTGATCTGACCCTCCCCACTCCTTTATTTTATAATGAGTATTGTCGGCGTTAATAAAATGCTGTGGGGATGGGGTCTGTTTTGTTTTTGTTATGTGCCTGTTGTTGCCTTGGGGGGGGGGGTTTCCTGTATCATCTGTCATGCTTTCTCAGTAACAACGCTGCTAAGATGGCCATTCTGACTCTCCAGTACACACAGCATTATCCACATTCATTCTGTCCCAGTCCCAGTGCAAGTAGTCCAATAAACCAATCAGTTAATCCGCAGCACTGACATCAGCACATGCAGGAAAGCACACTGTCATAGGAGAATTCAAGATGGTCACTGCACAAGGGGGCTGCCTAGCAACTTGCCCTACAGAGCATGAATAGGATCAGGCTGAATGGGGCTGGTCCCTCTCACCTTGCCAGCTGTGTTGGTGATCCTGGACAGCCGGGCTGTGCGTTCCCTGTGCTGTCCGAGAGTGCAGGGGCTGTAGAATTTGAGCACTGGCTCAACTTCCACTCTGTAGATGATATAAGCAGTCTTGGGACTCGCCGCCAAATGAGTTCAGCTTCTCCTGAAGTAGAGGCACTGGTCCCCCTTCTTCAGCAAGGCCTTGGAGTTGGCGGACCTGTCTGGCTTGCTGTCAGTGGTGGAGCCCATGTACTTGCACACAGGTCCACAACTCCCATCTCCTCTCCCTCTGTGAATAGAGGAGCAGGCTTTGGTGGTTCCCTTTGGAAGTCAACAACAACAAACTCCTTGGCCTTGAACATGTTCAGGAGAAATTTTGTCATCGCACCAGCCCAGAAGCGTGTCAACAGAGCTGCAGCAGGCACGAACAGTCATTGTGAGGGGGAACGTAGTCCCGTTGGGTACACATGGACAGAGCTGAGGTAAAGATAGTGGGCTGAGCCGATGTTTCTCCAGTGTTTGTTGATGTCACCAACCGTTGTGGGCCTGCTGGTTGGTCGGTTTGTCCACGTGGCCAAATGCTAGCACAGATTGGTATTTATGTGCTGGGCCAGTTGCTGAGGAAGTCATAGGGTCCCAGGGTCTGTGGAGGTTACAGGTTCTGGTTGTAGATGAGTGCCAGGGATTACGCTTGATGAATCCTCACACTTTCCATCTGGACTTTCAGGAAGTGTGGGAGGTCTCAGCTGGCAACTTATGCTTCTTCTGGGACAATCAGTGAGGCTTGGCACAGGATCTTAGAGTAGCAGAGATGATCATTCCTGACATACAGCGCTGTTGAGTGTTACATGCTGAAAATTCTGTTTTCTGTCTTACAGTCTATGGTGGGTCAGTGAATTGGTGAGGATTGATCTCGGTTTTTTTTTTTAGATGGGTCAAAGCTAACCATCATGTTTCTGTGGTCTGTCTGATTGACCATTTGTCAGAGGACCATGACATCAGGTGAAAATGATCATGCGTGAGAGATGAGTCATCTGGTTAGTGGATGGAGACTTCTCAATACAGTTTGGATCAGAGATGACAGTCTCACAGATCTTGGTGGTTTTAAGCCTTTAATGTGTGATTTCTAAATTTTTAAAAAAGTAATGTAATAACTCCACCGAATTTCATGACAAATCACGATGCGTTTCGACCTCTTAGGTCTTCTTCAGGCAAGATAAACAAGACTCGGGACAATGGAAAAGAAGAACGAGCAATCACTTATCTTTGTTTGAATTTGGAGCAAGATGGGCATTGAATTCATTGCTCTTTCTTCATTTTCGGTGTCCAGAGTATTGTATATCTTGCCTGAAGAAGACCCTTGGAGGTCAAAACCACATTGTGTTTTTGTCTTGTGATTTGTTTGTCCACATTATTTGGCAGAGTCATTGTAATTTCAAGAATTTGTTTGATATCCACACCTGCAGTTGCCTCACTCTGCAAGTAACTGTGATTCATCAAATTACAGAGTCCACCACGTGCATGACGTGTGAGCTCATGAAATGAGTGAAGGAATGTTGCCACGGCCTGTGCCTTTGTAGTAGTTTGCATGGTAGAGGAAATAGGCAGGCTATTCACGGGCATCACAGCATGATCAGATAAGTGGCAAATGTTACCCACAAAGCAATACTGTGTGGGGAAGGAGAGGAGGGGTGTCAGCTTGTGATCTGTGTTACAATGCGGTCAAACTTCACAATGTTGCCATCAGAATCGCATCTCACACCAACTGCCGTGGTGAAGCTGGGAGGTTGTGAGTTCGATCAGGGTCATGTTGGATTTTTCTGCCCCAACCGGATCCTGCCCAGAGTTGGGTTTGCTGCAGCTTCAGCTTGGAAGACTGGGACCACACAGTCAAGTTCCATCCACTTAATGAATGCTTCTCTGAGAGCGTTGCTCAATTTTCCTGACCAACACTGCAGGTGTCTGTATCTCTCAGGCCTAGTTGACGCCAGGATATGATATTATGAAAGGAAGCGTAGAGTACAGCCCAGTCATGCAGTCTGACTGGAACGGAAATCCTTAGCATCTTCTCATCATCCTCATCCCATCAATCAGCGTAAACAAAATCTCAGTTCTGTGGCCCACCACGCGCTGCTCTCATAGTGACCTCAGTTTTGATGTCCTCTCCATGTCTAAGGCCTTAGTTTGATTCTGTCGGGGTCACTGGTATTGACGAGTCCATGGGGGCTAATGTTGGAAAAACGAGGTGATGTCCCTCTAGAAGGAGAGCTCACTCACACTGGCTCCGTGACTGTGCAATTATTGTCATTAGTAGGTGGTGTCCTGTGTATGTAGGATCAGAACAGGTGCCACTGAGCACCACCGAAGTGACTCAGTAGCAGTGCAGTGTCTCCTCAGGTTGGTTGCCGCTTGACGACTAGACAAAGACTGCTCCCTGTGGATTGCTAGTGCTGGGGCTAGGCGGGACTGACTGGGCTGTGGCTGTGGACAGGGTGTTCGAATGAGCGGCATGGATGCACTGCCACTGAGGTGACACAGAAGATGGCACTACAAAAAAAAAAAAAAAATTGCATCTCATTATGTGGGCATGCAACAAAGCCAGGCAGACGGATGTAGGGAAGGGAGCGAGAAGGAAAAGAGGGTTGAAGGGGTGAAGATCGGCATCATAAAATGATGTAAACTAATAACACTAAGGAGTGTGTGTGAGAGAGAGGGAGAGAGAGAGAGGGGGGGGGGGGGGGGAGGAGAGTGGTAGCTGTCAGTGTCATATGACAGATAAAAAAGAAAATTGTTTCAGCAGTTCTGATGCCAGTTCAGCTTATCTTTACACACATGAAAAAGTGTAATCAGGCAGGGAGCATGGTAAAACATCAAGCCAGTGGAAAAAAAAAAAATTCAAAGAAACAGCAAGATTATTATTTTTTCTCTGTGAAAAGAATACACATACACTAATATGACTGAGTGTTGTATCCTGGTATGGAGATTGAGTAGACGGACAATATTGTCTAGCTCAGCAAGTAGCTAACTTCAAGGTAAGGACTTTGATTGGATATTTCCCTGAACGAATAAGTGCTCTATGCCCAAAGCTAAGCTTCACACATGTGGAAATCTTTCCCACCCCATGTGTGTGAGATTCAAACACCTTCCCTGTGTGTACTCAGTAAATTCTGTATGAAGTTAGTTATTACATGTGAATGAATGAAGACATCAGTTGTGTATGAAAGCACAATGAGTAATTTTTAGGAAGAAAGATGCTACTCAGATACTGTATTATTACTATTCATGATTTATCAAACAAGAATAGTTGATGAAGAGTACATAAATAAACCAAACTACCTTCACACGAAAGAAAAACCTGAAATGAAATGTAAAATCAAACAACTGGTTTTGGACTGCATGATAATTTCAAAAGATCTTTGGGTGTAGATATGGTCTGAGACTGAATTGTACTGTATGTTTGTAGATCCATTTCTTCGACATGGAGCAGCAGGAATCTACAGAGAAGGCTGACGAAGCATTCTTCTTCACTCTCCTCCGTTGTGCCCTATGTAAGGATCCCTGTCTGTCTCATTCTTCCTGTTCATCCAGTTCACTGTGTGAAGGCTTCTTTGCATTGTGTGCTGGTGTGTGTATGTGTATACAGGGGAAGTGATAGGTAGGGAAGGGGACAGGGGGGCATGTGGGATGGGGATGGAGAGAAGAAATAGACTGGGGGAAGGAGGGGGAGAACATGGTATGGATGTTGGGTGTGTTTTGAGATGTGTGTGATGTGGGTGTATTGGGAGCGGTGTGAAGTTGAAAAGGGGTGGCGAGAGGGTAGGTTGGGGTGGGCCATGCACATGTGTTGTACTTGTCCATGCCTGCATGTATGTGTCAGCAGGTATGTTGGTAGTGCATGTGAGCTCATGCTTGTGTTGATACTGAAAGGTCTGCTTAAACCCATTCTGAATGTGTTGGTTTCATATGTTATATGAATTGGTAATCACTTCGTTTCATTTTCTTTTTATTAGACTTTAGAAAAATATGGAGCCGTCGAAGGAGCATAAGGAATATGCTCTTCGGCATTTAGACTCACATGTCCACAACATGCAGTTTTTGTGTGCATGTGGTTGGTAGACCTTAACATATGGGTCAACTCAGCAAGTAAGGGTCTGACTGCAATCAGACTTGGTGGAAGGATAAACAGAGGTAGGAGACAGGCAGTTACATTTTCAGCTATAAGGATCCCTGTCTTTTCCCATTCTTTCTCTTCATCCAGCTCTTCCTGTGATTAGTTCTTTTCTTTCAGTGCGTGTGTATACTTGAGACCTTATGAGATGAAAATTTGGCCATGACTGGGAGTGTGCTGTTTTTCACCTGTGAACAGAAGAGCTGCGAGTGAGGCTGCGGGATGCCCACGGCAGGTGCTTGACAGTGGAGTCTTTCGCCAGTGGGTTCAGCAGCCATGAAATAGGGGCTGATAAATCCATGGGGACGTTCCCTTGGAGGTTGTTTAGTGTCACATCCTGTAGCCATTACTCAGTGGCATCGGCCAGAGAGCAGTTATGTCCTTTGATGTCTGAATGGAATGTCCGTTGTGTCCCTGCATCCTGTGTCACCACAGCGCGCGTTTCCAAGAATGGTTCATGATTACTCCATGCTGGTTGGTTCCACAGTTGAGGATAGTCTGTTTTTTAAGTCCCATTCATTTGTCAACATAAGGTGTGACATATCTATCTTTGTATCTGTGTGTGTGTGTGTGTGTGTGTGTGTGTGTGTGCGTGTGTGTATACACTAAGGAAAGTGAACAAACACATAAGGCTAAAAGTGAGCAAACAAACACATGAAGCTAGAGCCTTCAAATACTTTTTATTTCCCATGCTTACCTGACTCAGCAGGGACTGTTGTCATACTCGACATATACACGCTCACAGATACCATCGCCATGTACACACTCAAAGATGTGCCAGGTTGCTAACAGAAATAATGGTGTGATAATCCATTCTCTCAAGACGGTTCTCACAGAGAGTGATAACTGGGTACTTCTCAACTGCTATTCAGTTTCATTTCGTTCCTTCCTTCGTGTGAAGCGCACACTTTTTATTTCACAATTGAAATCGATTCCTTTAAATGGCACATGACCTTGGGAATTCAAACTTCATTCAGAGCTCTTGTGAAGGCTGTATGCTTTCCACATGATTTTGGAAGTGTTTTAGCTCAAGCGTCTTTTAGTTCAGTTTCAGCTTTGTTTTATCTGTCTTCTTCGTGGATCCTATCTTCTCATTCAGTGCTGACAACACCACCTTTGTCTTATTGGGCGTGAGTGTTCATCTAGTTTTGGGATAGTATTTAATGCTTCTTTAGTCATGCTCCACTTGCAGCTGGTGTAGTCCATTCATCTCCTACACCAGGATGGCCACTCTCACAATGGCAAGGTGTTGCTGGCTTTGAAAGAGACAGAAACTTGTGAGTGTGTGTCAGCTATGTGCCTTGTGGTGAAGACTGTGTTTGTGTCAGCACATGATGTTTTTGACTTGCAGCTACCAAGCCTCTGCCGGATCAGCTGGAATCTGCAGTGAAGTGGAACTGCCTTGACTTTGTCAAAGATCACCTGTCTCTGTGCTCGGACAATTTTGTAAAATGGCAGGTGCGTGTGTGAGTGTGTGTGTGTGTGTGTGTGTCTGTGCTTGCCTCTCTCTCTCTCTTGCTCTCTCTCTCTTTATTAATGTGTGTGTGTGCGCATATGCGTGCATGTATGTGTGTATGCCTCTCTCTCTCTCTCTCTTTGTGTGTTTGTGTATGCAGGGTGCAAGTGGGATGGGTCCCCAATCTTGAATATGAAATGGGGCTGTCATACCAGACTTGAATTTGGATTAAGACCATCCCATCCATCCTGATGATCCTGAAATTTATCACAATGGACTGTTGTAGTACTGAAGAATTCTGAAATTAAAATCTAGAATGAATTAAAACAATATCTTTGCAACAAATTAACTAGCAATGCATGCAGTCCTACACATCCACTGTCTTTTGATTTCTAAGCGAATCTGGAGAAAAATGAAAAGAGAATGTAAGAAAATAAATGTCAAAAAGCTATGACCTATGTGGACTGTCTGAGTTTCTTTGTTTGTTGACCATTTTTAAGACCTTCCTGACTGAGGCCAGACCCCACAATGAGGATTTTGTACTAAATGACTATATACTTTATGTAATATTTTGAGGCGTAACTGAAATTTGAACTGAAAATTGATATTACTCTAATAATATACAGAATGATCAACCTTCCACCAATCATTTCACTTGCTTTTAAGCATTTCTGCCGATAAAATCATTCACAATCTAGAAATACAGTACTGCTACCTCTTACAAGACATCACATTTCAGGCCTTCGCACTCACCTATGACCCAGTCTTTACACCATGTGGTCCCCCAAATAGTCCCATCACTTTCATATAATTCTGTCTAGCATGTACCTTGATAGACATATGAAAGAAAAGAAGTGAAACAACTTTAAGACAAAACAGAAATTCTCAAAAAATAATTGTGCCTATCTGTGAGTATTCAACTCCTTAAGCAAAGCCTTGGCGCATTAATTTTTGGTGTGTGGCCTGCACAGAGCTTTTCCCTGATCCTATTGAAGAAAGAATGCCCATATGAAAAACTGCAGTCAAATTCCAACTGAAATGAACAGTTTTACATGGCACCTGCACACTTACGCTGAGTCTGCAAGTCTTTTTGAAAGACAAAACGGGCCTGGTGAGGCATGAACTGAAAGAAATTTGTTCTGTCTGTCACAGCTTCTGTTTTTGACTGGATTGCCATCCGTTCAAAGCATTCATACATATTTATCATTGATGAAAACCTTAGAACCCAAGGAATAAAACGAAGCATGTCGCATTTGATAATTTTGTTGTTTTATGAAATCATTAGTGATTACAATCAGAGAATGAACCCACTATTAATGAGCCTGTGTCATATTTTTCTCTATTGCAATAATAATTACCAAACAGCATAACATAATTTTATAATGAATGAATACCAGGCATTTCACTCTTTTCACACATATAGATTTAATTACACAAGACTGTGTCTGAGCAGAGAACTTTGTCTTTGAAAATGATACAAAACATGACTGGCTTTCCTCCTCACCTGGCTGTAACATGAGCTTTTGATATGATTTTCAATAAAAGAAAAAAAAAATACTCAGTTGAAATGGACTGCCAGATAATGATTTCTATACATGTATAGTAGAAATGGAGTCATTGACAAAATTTCGATCGGGGAAGTCTGAATTTCGTAGAATGACAATTTAGCACGAAACTCCTCCAACAACAACAAAGAGTGGAACGAAGAAGGTAACTGTTCAAGAGAGGTCTGAGCAGTCAGTCATTATGTATAGTCGCAAGCTTGTGCAGAGAATATCCTAGGCATGCGATATGTGAAATGAGAGCTTACATGCTGTACTTTTATTGTATGTTTTTGGGGATTCTAGTTTTTCTCATACTTTCTGCAAAATCAAGAGATACTCAAAGTTTGGCCGGCAGAGCATTAGAAATGGCGACAAGATTACTTGTGCAAAATATCAGTTTAGAGAAAATATGGGCTTTTCAGCCCACTGTGGTTGTAACGAATATAACACATTCATTTTTGTTACTTCAGTGACGTGGTATACAACAATTATATAGGTTCTTGGGCATTCACATTTTAAAGAGTTTATATGAATATTAAGATTCACTCAACAGAGGTAAGGGGGAAGGTAACTCTCAAAACAAAACATTCTGTTTGTGAAGGGTCATCAAGAAATTCATGCACAGTTTAACACCTGGCTAAACAATATGATTGTGCCTGTCTATAAGTACTCATCTTTTTAAGCAAGGTCTTGGTGCATTAGTTTTTGGTGTGCAGCCTAGAGTTTGTTAATCATGACAGTATTCTTTTTAAATTGTATAACTATACACTAAGTAGATGACAGTTAAACTGGTCAGTAATTTTTTTTTCCATTGTCCACATTTTTTGTCATGTCATTTTGTTGTTGTTTTTTGTGGTGGTTTCGTTTAGCTTTCATTGCCATTTGATATTTTTCCTTCTTTCTTTTTTCTTGTTCTCTGTCTGTCTGTCTGTCTCTCTAATATATACATGTAATATAGATGGATGGAAGAGTTTGGCATTTATTATTGCTTTTCGTGTGTGAGTACATCCATAGATGTTGAGATAGTAGCATCGTTTTAATTCATGTTTGTTGTGGATTTACTGTTACGTTATTTGCTTTTTACTTTGCATTCCTCATGTCATCAAGGCTGTATAGCTAATGACATTAAATATAATCAGTGTTTAGTTCAGTTCTCTCTCTCTCTATTTCCCCCTGTCTCTCTCTCTCTATTGTTTCTTCTTTTTTTTTTCTGATTTCTTTCTGTACCCCTTTATTTCTTTGTTTCTTGGTAGTTCTTTTTTTTTTTTTTTCTTATTTCCTATTAGTTACTTCATCTGAGTCTAAATGATGTGTGTGTATGTGTGTGTGTGTGTGTGTGTGTGTGTGTGTGTGTGTGTGTGTGTGTGTGTGTGTGTGTGTGAGTGCACGCAGTTTGAGGACTCTGAGAAGATCTCATTGAGAAGAGCCTTCGTAGACGAGAAAGAGAAGTTTGTTCAGCTATTTCTGGACCTCGATGTCGACCTACATGGCTTCTTCAGTCTGAAGAATTTGTGGAAAACTGTTTGAAGAAGTAGGCTATCATTTTTTCCCCTCTATTCATAGTTAGCATGTGTGTTTTATGATATTCAGTTTCAATGCAACACCAACAGATTATCAGCTGATGTTGATAAATGCATGTACATGCATGCTAATTTGCACAAAAACACACACATAACACACACACACATGCATAAATGCTCATGCACACACACAGACACACACACACATACACACATACGTGTGCGTATACACACACATACACACACGCACGCACGCACGCGTGCACACACACACACACGTGCACACACACACACATTGTTGAGCATTGCTACCTGTCCTTTGCCTACATCTCTCTCATCATTCTCTCCCCCCCCCCCCTACCCCCTCCCCCTTCCCTTTTAAGCTGGAAATCCACAAAACAACATATGTAACATGCTAAAGCATGTGTCTCTTTTCAGTGCAGTGATGACACATTTTCTCATGCAACCTCCTTCATTTCATTCATTATGTGTTTTTTTATGACATGCTCATACATGGGTGATTGTGTTCCTGTACAAAGTGGGTCATTTCAGTCAGAGGTTTGTTACTGTGATGTACACTGATCTGTTCAATAAAGCTGTGAGGAAGGCCAGGCAGCTGACATACTGGGACGAGCGGTCAGTGTGTGTGACGACATTTCTGATAAATCATAATTGTGGTTCATGAGTGAAAAGTTTCTTTGCAAGTTGATTATGTAATACCCTCTTCAGTTGGAGCCTTGCAGGGTTCATTGTCATTTGCTACTAGGAATGACATTATCCTGTTAACAGTCAACATTTTCTATGATAAGGAGTGATTTTAATGCCCAGCATATGCTGATACAGTGTCAAAAGACTGTTTTCCTTTGACTAGCAAAACAAAAGTTTTGTAATCTGAGATCTAAAAGATCTCTTGAACTGAGCCGGTCACGAAAAATGCGAAGTTTGTTGAAGTACAAACCCAGTCTAAAAATGGAAAAGAACATAATATTGCATTGCTGACAGTGGTTAATTTGATAGACAGCAACATTGTCATTGCACGAAAATGAGTCTGTCGTGATGATAAAGTATATACCCAACACTTTGGAGTATTTGTTTATATGATTCAGCACTCGCATTGTCACACACATGCACCCTGCTTCACCAGGGTCAGTCCAGACACTGGCTTGGACGTCTAGTCAGGAATTTTTCCAAGTCCTCTTTAGTACTATCAGCTCCTAGTCAGAGTCTGTCACTCTGTCAGTGTCTGAGTGTCCAGGACTAGTAGCGGTAGTAGTGTCAAAGCTGTCATAAGTGTCTGGCTGTTCTGTGGCCGTTCTGAGGCAAGACTGTCTCTTACAAACTGAGGCCCAAGCACTGCCACCCTGAGCACCATGTAGCTCCTGAACTAGCTGCAAGTTAAACACTTGTCCTCTGTGAGTTTATATATATCGTACACCTGGAATTCATCTGCTTGTTTACATGAGGGATTTCAAATACGGTGCACTAGAGAAAAAGAGTGCTCAGCTTTTAAGTGCAACGGAAAAGCAGAAAGAGCACACAAAACAAAGTGTGAAGTAATGCACTTTAATGCACGACACAAAACAGACAAGAAATTTTCGGCAGTAGGCCTTCCTCTTGTGAAGCCAAAGTGGTGGTTTTGTGTGCTCTTTCTGCTTTTTTTTTTCGTGTTTCGTTTTCGGTAATGCTGCAGTTTGTTTCATTTGAGTCAGCTTTTAAGTGGATACCATTTATCAGTTCTCGCCAAAAAAAAAAAAAAAAAGTCAAAAGATAAAAAAAAAAAAAAGAAGAAAAAATTGTTGATTATGTGGATCCTTCCGCTGTGAAAACACAAAAGAAAAATAGTTACAATGTGTATTTTGCTTTATCCACAGAGTTTGAAGCACGACAGTGCGAGCACACTACTTCTTCATCGGGTCGAGGTGAGAGAGAGACAGAAGAGAAGAGAGAGAGAAGAGAGAGAGAGAGAAAGAGACATACAGACAGACGGACAGAGAAGAAAGTGAGAGAGAGAGAGAGTGGAAACATTGTCCATCATATTATCATTATGTAGCTGTCGGTATTGGCATCAGGTAACTTTGTTGTCAGATCTCTTGCTGCTGTTGATGTTGCTGTTATTGTCATAGTAACATTGTTGTCATGTCTGTTGCTGTTGTTGTTTTTGCTGACGTTGTCATGGTTTCCATGGATGTTGAAAAGACCATCACCTACAATTGTTGCGGAGTGATGCTGGCTGTTTGGACAGATGAAGAACAATGGCGACACATTAGCAGACAGGCTGCATTTTGCACGCAGCGTGGATCTCAAGGTGGAGAGGCTCCTGAACGACTCCAGGTTCCGTTTTTTCACAGGTACACACACAATCGTCATATATTATGATTGAACGAAAGTGCCAGGTAAACAATGCATAAGCTTTAAATAAGTTCCCAGTTAGTAGAAAACTACTTAAAGTATGATGACATTTGCCAGTCTTTGCTCTGGTGACTGTCACATTGACAGTTGTATACATTTATTGTTTATAACTTCTCCTGTTGGTTTCTGAAATATAGAAGAGTGGTTTCAATGTTTTCCACAGAGAAAATGCTTTTTAGCCATCAGTTATGCCCTAAATCTTTGGTAGCTGAATTCTCATTATTATTTTTATTGATAACCCTCACTAAAGGGGTGAGATGCATGTATTTTTTTTTTCCGCCCCCCCCCCCCCCCCCCTTCCCCCCCCCTTTTTTTTTTTTTTTAGTTATATACAACAGAACAAAACTCCACACAGTTCTGATGTATGATATAACCAGTTCCAACAAAGTGTTGTGTGTTTTACAGTGTCAGCTTATTTAATTGTCAAACATTTGCTTGGTAGGTTAACTGTTTTTCATTTACATTTTCTTCTTTATGTTCTATTGTTTTCATTTAAATTGCTATGAATTATGAAAAAAATATTTTGTGTATGTAGTTTTGTGTCCTACAGTTGCATGTCAATTATGTGTTGAAATCTCTGCGCACTGTCCTCTTTTGACGCATCTGTAACATCTCAGCTTATTTGATTAAAAGTTGATTATTAAAAAAAAAGAGAAAAAAAGTGCCCAGAACACACTGTAACCCATGTGTACGAGCCTTGTGACGTGCAGCTTGCTCTTTAGCTGTCACGACATTTCAACAGTGGAAACCCAGTCTTCACAGCACAATGCCTGACCTGGGTTGTCACCCTTTTTCAGGAATCCCAACACGGGAATGGCTTTTGACTGGAACTTTCCCATTTGACAACTGTTCACAAGTCATTTCCCCCTTTTTCTGTGCCAGCCGTGCTTGCTCAATTAGTTCCTTTCTGCTTATTCTGATTTGACAACTTTAAATCACCGGGTATGCATGTAGTAACACACATCACAAGCGCATGTATCTTAGTACGGAAGTGAATTCAGCTTTCAGATACGCTGAAAATTTAAAGATTCCTCCCAGTGTCCTTACCTATGCACGTTGAAGTCCTTATTCAGAGATCATTGCGCATGTATGAAGTTCATACATCATTTATGGAAAGCATGTGTATGTGTTGTGTCACAGTTGTAGCTAATTTCATGAAATGTGTGGAAAGTTTGGCCATTTCACAGAAAGTGAACCTCAAGTTTATTTCATGAAATGAGCAAGAAAATGGCTCCTTACATTGAGAAATGGGCAACGCAATATTTGAGGAGAGATATATTTGAATGCAACTTTTAAGAAATGTGCAAATATTGATGGTGTGTGTGTGTTTCTGAGTGTGTGTGTGTGTGTGTGTGTGTGTGTGTGTGTGTGTGACCGAGTGAGTGAGAAAGGGAGAGGAAGGGAGAATGAAGATTAGATCAGATTCATGCAGCACTTGCTTCCCTTGATGTTTGCTCAGTTCCATGCAGAAAACTTCAAATTGGTTGAGCTGTCATCATGATTCAATTCTTCAGTTTTGTGCTTTGTATGTATTTACTGTAGACCACCGTCAAATAGTCTAGGCAGCATTGGACTAAAAGGTCAGAAGACAATTAAAGTCCTCAAAATGCTAAGAAAATTAACATAAAAGAATAATGTAAGCGCAGGAGACATATTGCATTAAGAGCATCTTTCACATTTCCAATTTTGATGGCGCATAGTGTGTGGTGAAGCGTAGCTAGTGCTGTCATGTTTTAAGGCCTTGACTGGCTACAGAGATCATGGTTGAGTAACCATTGCAAAGCATGAACATATACAGGGCAGCATTGTGTGGAATCTTGATAGTGGGTGATTGGTCAGGACAAGTCTGGAGAGGTCTTGGACATTTTGAGCCTTCTGAAAACTGTTGTGATGCAGCTACAGTTTTATGAGTCACAACTCAATTTTGCAGATTGTTCCGGCCGTTGTTTAGGCATACGCCGCATTCCTTGTTGTCATTGTTGTTGCTGTCATTGTTTTTTTTTTTTAAAGTATGATTCACAATGCTGGTTCCAGTTGGGGGAAAGGAAACAGTGAAAGCAGTATTTTCTTAATTTCTCTGTTCATTGATCAGACGTTCATACTGTCCCAGTAGAATTGTTCTTCTTCAGTTTATTAGACTGTCCACATATCAGGTAATGGCAAATTCGTTTGCTGCGCTGTGTCTTTCCAGTTCTACTGAGTTATGAAGAAACAACAGCCTTTGCGCAGGAGCTAGGAATGTTTTCAGCTGCTCAAGAACTGAGGCGGATGAGCAGTTGTCAGGCCTTTTATTTGCCCATATCACATAGAATCATATTGAAATATGACAAATCTTAGTCACTAGAATGTCCATTGTGGGAAATATTTCTGCAGTCATAAGTGATATATGAATAGCCGTTGTTAAGGGTAAGTGATATGTCTTTAGTCATCTCTTATTGCAGATTAGTTATCATTCTGTTGGTCAAA
Organism: Conus betulinus; assembly: GCA_016801955.1. Classification (NCBI taxonomy): domain Eukaryota; kingdom Metazoa; phylum Mollusca; class Gastropoda; order Neogastropoda; family Conidae; genus Conus; species Conus betulinus. The sequence goes on along the minus strand of JADBJO010016346.1, from coordinate 8,643 downwards.
CATGTGATAAATCTGCTTCCAAATTGTACAGTGGTCATAAACATTTTCACTCTAACTATAGAATAACCATAGGTATCCATAGGAAGTTGCAATCAAGGCCCAGTAAAGGTGGTGGGTTTTTTGTTATTTGTTTGAATCATGGGCTGTTTCTGCTAAATTTCAGACGTGTGGGGTGGCCTTTAGTCTGAAGTCAGGAAAATCTGTGATGGCAGAAGAAAAGCAGCAAATTGTAAGCCCAGAAATAAGCCTTCGAAGCACAGTCAAGTCAGTTGTGAAAGAAGGGCACAAAGTACCTATGATCCAGGTATGATTATATACTTTTAGAAGGGTCTGGAGATAGGTTTCAGGGAGATCTTATAAAAGTTGGCTCGGCTAGAGACCAAGCTCTAAGCGCTTTACAATCCACACTTGTTTACACAACGGGCTGCCTACCTGGGTAGTGCCGACTGAAGAACTGCCAGCTGGCACTTCATTCAGTTGTTTCTCATGTCATCCAGTCAGTATCATTCGATATCGTTAACTTGATTTCCTTCCTTCATTCTTTCCATTTCTCATGCAGGGTGCATGTCATCCATACCAATGGCCAAACTGGCATTCTCTTTCAAAAGTTGGTGATGGCATTTTACGTGTGTGCAAGATGTTATGCATGCCTTCACACATGGAACCTCGGTTCATGTTCTCATTCGAAGGACTGTGTGGGAAATGGAGTCAGAACCAATGTCAACTCTGAGGGAAAAATCCCCCTGTACTGAAATGGCCCTGCAAAGATTCAAATCCGTAATCCCAGGATCAATAAGATTACAAGTCCAGCGCTCTATCACTGAGCTGTTCTGGCTTCTGGACATCATCAAGGCCAGGAGCAAAATTGCTACATGTTTGCAGAGCTGATTTCAATTCATTGATTAAAAATGGCAGATTGTAGACGTTGGTGTTGTCCAAGAAAAACTTACAGGGTGATTTTTGTTTCAGTTGTTTATTTTTCAAGAAAGCAACAGGTTTAATTGTGAAGGATAAATTTCATCAGTGGTGGAGGCCAGCAGATTGACAACAGCTTGTTTGTTGCAATCGGAGCATCTGCAAGCTTCATGTGACAAATGGATAGGTCTGTGCTTTTCCTTTTGATTTTCTTTATGATTTACCAGATTTTTTTTCGTGGGTGGCTTTGAAGGCAGCTTGGAGCAAAGGTCTCTCGGAGACTGATGTTTACTTGTTTTTAAAGTATGGTTTGACGTTGGCTAGAAGTTTTTGATGTGCTCAAGCGTTAGGCGCTGATGGTCTGTGAGAAATGCAAGGCTGAGCTTGTTTGGGTTCATTTGTAATATGTCAGCATTCGGAAGTAAACCAAGGTGTTTTAAATGTTTTCACTCTGTGGAATGAATTTGGAATACTTGTCTTCTGCACATCTTATGAGTGTGTCTGTGGTAATTTCTTTTTGGAAGCATCCTGCAAACAGGTGCTGGTTTACTTTTGGATAATTGAGGTGTTCAGGTAAACTGCAGCTTTCTTTAGTGTTCCATTTCAGGACAATTGGAAAGCATTCACTTCTGTGAATATTGTCGTAAGTACACCGCTTATAGTCCAGGACCAGTGACTGAAGTTGAGTTGACATTAATTTGCACACACACACACACACATACACAGACAAAGACACACACACACACATGCATGCATGCATGCACACACACACACACACGCGCACACACACACACACACACATGCACATAAGCATGCACATAAGCATGCATGCACACATGTACCAAAGTCTGAAATAAGCAAACGTGCATTGAAATATTTTTCCTCTTTTTTTTTTTTTTTTTTTTTTTTTTGCTCGTGTCCTGAAATAAGCATCCATTTTATGCTCATGTGTTATCTAAATATGGTGGTATCTTATCTTGTGAAATGGGTAGTTTTTTTCTGCCGATTTTTTAAATGAAGCAAAAATCTGGTCATTTCATGAAATGAGCAGTTTCACAAATAAAGTTCAACACATACAAATGCGAAGAAGAATTGCTTTCCTTCTATTGGTCTTTTGTTCTGCTGCATCTTCTTTTTTTCTTGCTCCCTCTGTGTGTGTGTGTGTGTGTGTGTGTGTGTGATTTCTTTCATCTTTAGCCATTTACTGGAGGCATCTTCCTTGTGTTTATTTTCTTTCTGTTGTCCTTTTTCTATGCTCTCTTCTTGTTTTACTTCATTGTGAAATAACGCTCACCTCCAAAGGAGATGTCCCTGGCAGAATGCTAATGACAAATTCACTTTTATAGATAAGGGAAGTCGTATGCACAAAACCCAAAATAGAGAAAACTTACATTGCTTCCCTCCACTCTCTGCAGAGAGCAGTCCAGATTTCATCATGAGATATCCATTAGGATGAGAAAGATTTGCAGCTTTCACTATAAATCATAAAATGAATAGAAAATTGTATGGCTGTGTAACACTTGCAGGTAAAAGGTATTTCAAAGGACTGCATGGCTGTGTAACACTTGCAGGTAAAGGTATTTCAAAGGATTGCATGGCTGTGTAACACTTGCAGGTAAAAGGTATTTCAAAGGATTACATGGCTGTGTAACACTCGCAGGTAAAAGGTATTTCAAAGGATTGCATGGCTGTGTAACACTCGCAGGTAAAAGGTATTTCAAAGGACTGCATGGCTGTGTAACACTCGCAGGTAAAAGGTATTTCAAAGGACTGCATGGCTGTGTAACACTCGCAGGTAAAGGTATTTCAAAGGATTGCATGGCTGTGTAACACTCGCAGGTAAAAGGTATTTCAAAGAATTTTTGTTAAGGGGACAATCTAAATGCAATCTGTATAATACAGGGCTTTAGAGGGATGTGTATGTGTGTTAGTGTGTGCGTGTTAGTGTGTTAGTGTGTGTGTGTGTGTGTGTGTGTGATAACAATTTTTCTTTAACAATGTACCATTGAACTGTGAATCCCCTGTCACCCTGCTTTTAGGGGCCATTAGGTGTGTGTTTTGTAAATATTTGTATATGTAGGAGATTAAAAATCAAAACAATTCTGCAATGACACTGTGCACCAGACTGTTAATGCCCTGCCCTCCCACTTAACACCCCCCCCCCCCCCCCCCTCCACGCCCCTCATTCCTCCCCTTCCTCACTCCCATCTGCCCTCTCTCTGTTTTTGCGTATGTCAGGCTGTTTTGAACCCAGCATGCAGAGTGAGGAAGAGCATGTCAGCGAGGACTTGATGGAGAAGATGAGGGAGAACGGATTCTGGAACTGTGCACAGCGTGGCCTGTTCATCTGGGCCCTGCTCAGCAGCGCCACCACTTGGCCTACCTGTTTTGGAAGAATGGACAGGACCAGTTAGTGAGCATAACATTAATCTCTCTCTCTCTCTTACTTTTTGCGTCACAAAATTGGATTCTGCTTTGATTTGGGGTTTTTATTTTCCAGAGGGATGTCTTAAGACGATGTTGTCATTATAATTGTTGTTGATGTCATCAATGATAATTACTGGCTTTTCCATCCATCCTCTTCCCTCTTCTCCTGTCCCTGACGTGACATGATTTTGTAACCTCTTTGCATTATAATCAGACACCATTGCTGCTTCTTGCCAGGATCAGCGTTGTTCGCCAGTTGTCTGCTGCAGAGTCTCTCCCAAAGAGTTGAAAGCAAACGCTTGGTGCACTTGAGACGGGAACTTGAATGGCTTGCAGAGTAAGTTGAATCCAGCAGCTGAGGTAATGTTGATGATGGTTACATAGCAAAAGTAAAAAAAGGTTGTGCAAGTGATTGTGCAAAAAAAAAAATCTGAAAATGGTTAGGTTGAGAACTGCACAAGGATAGCAACACAGGTGCTGTCACTGAATGGATGTTGGTGAAATTTTTACTGCAAAAAGATGCCAGGCCCAATGACAGCCTGATAACAGATCCTGTTTTCAAAACAGAGAAATGTTCTCCAGAAGTAGACAATGACCCACACAAGGAGGTGACAGACAGCATGGCATCAGTGATGCTGAAGGCAAGGTTTGTGTTTGGACTTCAAGATGTGGACTTGCTTTAAGACATCCCTGAAAGGAGTATAATTTGTGCACTAAGCAGTGTAGAAGGTAAGAGTTCTTTTATGTATATGGTCAAGTGGGAGAACTCTCCTTGAATCCAAGTATTTCCGAGAAAACGCCCTGATTCTCAGAGGCAGGAAAATCAAACATCTGAGGGGAAAAAAGTCCGCTGAAAAAAGAAAATCATGAAACACTTAATTACTTCAAATCTCACATGGTATCAGTTTTTCCAGTCCGATTTCCATGATTTTAACGTTCAGTGCCGTGCTGCATGTGATCATTATGGTATATTGTGGTGCTTCTGCATGCAGTAATCAGACCAATTCAGAGGTGGGCAAATTTATAGATGAACACTACTTGTTCAGCCATTTTTTACTGGTTGATGATGCTTAGACTTTGGTTTTTGGGAGGGAAATGTGACGTCTTGCATGTCACGAATTAAATCAAGACAGGATGCTTGAGAAAGGCTCAGTTGTCAACTATTGGAGGTTTAAATAGACTGAAAAGACCACAAAAATGAACAATTTTGGTCAGCAGTTTTTGACATGTTTGTGGAAAGTGAGCAGGCTGGGAATGGCACAGTGTTATTTTTTTTCGCTTTGTTCAAAAAGAATTGAACTATGTCAAATGCAGTGGTAAGAGCACTTTTTGAACAAGTGCTCTGTAAGCAGCACATTTTTTGAACATGTGCACTGTAAGCAGCAGCACACTTTTTTGAACATGTGCACTGTAAGCTGCACACTTTTTTTGGCATGTGCACTGTAAGCAGCACACTTTTTTGAACATGTGCACTGTAAGCAGCACACTTTTTGAACATGTGCACTGTAAGCAGCACACTTTTTGAGCATGTGCACTGTAAGCAGCACACTTTTTGAACATGTGCACTGTAAGCAGCACACTTTTTGAACATGTGCACTGTAAGCAGCATGTTGATGCTTTGAAAGCTCTGGACTGCAATCAGAGCAGCCCTGATGGATGAATATTTTACCCCTTTTTTTTTAAACGAACATGCATGGGTTTTAGTTTGATTGTGTAACAGCCCTGATAATTGATATGCCATATGTATCCATGTGGTGGGCTTGTTTATAAACATCAAGAAGTGAGATGCACAAAGTGACAATAATGGTGTCCACAATCAAAGATATTGTTTTGTCATACCAAGTGACATGCATGAGTGTAGAAACAAGTTTTTAAAAAGGAATCTTTCTAGAAATTAATGAAATTGAAGTATACATGCCTTTGTGCGTGTGTGTGCAGTATTAGTGTAATTGTGTGTGTGTGTGTGTGTGTGTGTGTGTGTGTGTTATTAGCATGTATGCAGTTAATTATTTTCTTTTGGTATTTTCTTTCAGTTTTCTTTGCTTCCTCCATAGTAATTTGCCCATCATGAGGAGACCTTCAAAGGATTTTCAAAACTGAATCAATTCCATTTCGATGATCATTGGGGAGGTCACTCACTGTGTCCCCTCCCCCCACCAGTGTGTTGCCCCTTTACCCTGCTGGGGTGTAGGCAGCTCCTGGACCCTAACCTTTTTCAGAGATTTTATCAAGTCAGCTGTTCTCCGTCTGATGGTGGTTGAAATCCCCCCCATGGGGATACCGGGGGGTCTTTATACAAATAGTTCCCCCTCCTTCTGGACATTCTGTGCTAGTAACATCCCCTTTTCCTTTGGCTCTCAGTAACTCTGTCCTTTTGCTGTAATGTTGTCTACTGTCCTTTCTGTCTACCATATCTTTTATCTGTCTTTTTTCCATAACCTCTTCCCACAAATTTATGCACTCAACGAAGTTGGAGTGAACTGACTATACTTTCAAGTATAGTGTGAGTATCCCAACAGGGTAAAACGAGTTCACACGCTACCAGATACTGGAATGCTGAAGAAGAAGAAGAAGAAGGTGGTTGAAATGACTGTAAACAACAGGCAGCCTCCAATACTCACAAAATTCTCACTTCATTTCGTGATTGATGTATTTTCTTCTGATCCTGTTGGTGGTATCATTCTAGTTTGTATTTCATGGATGTTGCTCGAGACTAGAAAATATTAACAGAACCTTTGTCCGTCATGTATCTTAATGACAAAGATTATTAAATGCAGTTTTTGTCGAAAGATTGTTAAGTTGTGAAGGGCTTGGTTTCATAAGAACCTGATCATTTTGGGGAAAATGCTGACATACAAGGCACCCGAATACTGTAGAACCAGGTTTGAGTTAGATGTGTTTTAAACGATGGCAATGATAGCACAGACGGTCAGTCTTCAGGCATGCTATTCTACTACCACTTCTCCCTCGCTCCCACCCTTCCAGCCACTACCACACACACACTCTCTCTCTCTCTCTCTCTCTCTCTCTCTGACTGATTAATGTGCTTACCTGGCAAAGGGCATGAATGGCTGAACTCACGCACACAAATGGTAGATGTTACCTAACAATGTCTTGAAAGCGTTGAGTTTTGTGTTTGTTTGTTTTTGTTGTTACAACTTTTGTGTGTGCTAACAGTAATAGAAAAAGGTGTTTTCCCCCATTGATTTGATAACTTTTCTTAAACTTATCTGACTCTACTGTTCTGTGTTAACTCAGCTTTGGTATAGGTAACTAGAAAGATGATGGTAGTAAATAAAATGACCCAGAGAGTTATCATGCCATTGTATCTGAAGGTCATGATACTGAGACATCCGTAGTTGTTTTCACTTTTTTCAAGACGTTTTTTGGAGAGGTGTTGACTGTGACATGGGTAGGAGTAGGCTTTATATAGTTGCTGTGCTGTTTGTTTGCTCAGAGGTGTGAGTTGCTTCAGGATCTAGGCTGTTAGGATGGTCATTTCTTGAGCATTTGCTTTCCATCAGGTTTTTTCTTTGCATTATGTGCACAAACTGTGTCGGTAAGTCTTCTCGGATTTCTTCTGATTTTTGTAATGCTCAGTCAGATTCAGGACAGCCTCTTCCAGGTTTTGTTGCAAATTTTCTGTCTTCTGGTTGTGTAGTTTAGAGAGTTTTCATTCAAACGTGACGATATTGCCATCTCTTCCTAATCATGCACATTGATTTCATTTTTTCCTGTGAGCGCTTGATAGATTTTCTATCATCAAGAGCGCATGCTTACACAGTTTGCGTATGTCATTTTGTGTTGTTGTTAATTTTTGCAAAGATGCAAACCTGATAGGCAGGTAACTTGTTGGATGGTAATGTAATGTATTTTCTTTCGCAGTCTGAGCATTTCAAAGGTTTTTCTTTTGATCTGTACAATTTACTTCAGTATCTGTTGATGGTTCTCTCTGTCCCTCTCTCTCTCTTTCACATACATACACACACACATGCACACACACACAACTGTAAATGTAGTGCTGACAGTGATAAGTAAGTACCCGAGATCTGACCAGTGAGTTGGGCTAATGCATAGGTCAGGCATCTGCTAGATCAAGTCTGTGAGACCCTTGTCTTAAATCCTTAAATTCAGCCATCCATTGAGCTGTTCACTGTGGTCTAGACCACACGCAGTGACACTTCCTTGAGGAAACTGAAACTTTGGCTTTGCATGGAAGGGAATCACCAACACAGTGTAATTTTGTGCTCTTCTCTCCCTACCTCCCTCACTTCCTTTGCATGTATGTATGTATGTTTGTGTGTGTGTGTGTGTGTGTGTGTGTGTGTGTGTGTGTGTGTGTGTGTGTGTTTTTCTGTTTCTATGGAATATGTTGATGCAGCATGTTGTATACTTCCTTTGTATTGTTACTGTCATTTTTTTTTTTTGAAAAGCGTTTTCTATGAGTTATTGATTTATATGTCTTATTGTTAATTGATGTTTTATATTACTTCATTACTGCTTATTGTTGTGTTACTTTAAAAAAAAAGTATGTACATGAATATTCAAGGAAAAAAAGTTGACTCTGATTCGTGCACTCTCACACATATGCATGCGCATACACCACACACACACACACACACACACACACACACACACACACACACACACACACACACTACACACCACACTCATTATCAGTCTGTATCCTTAACATTAGAATTAATCAAAGCTTACCGGTGAATGTTTTCAGGGTGTGGGAGAAGCGAGCGGTGGACTTGCTGAACTTGTGCTACAAGATGGACAGACGGCTGACCCACAGACTGCTGCTGAGGCCGCTTCCTTACTGGGGATTCCCTTTCCAGCAGGTCACTTACCTTGCTGCTGCGGCAGTCCATGCACCTGCCCTCTGGCAGATCCCCTGCACTACTGGCCCAGTTTGCTGGACCTGGCTTGCCACTTCCAGGCACTGGAGTTTGTTGCCCACTCAGCGTGTCAGACCAAGATTGCCGACCACTGGTATGAGCATCTCCCCGTGGGCTTTGCTCGCTTGAAGGTAAGAGGCTTTCATCTGAAACATAGAAGTTTTGATTCTCTTTTTGTTTTTTCTTTTTTCTTTTTTTTCTTTAAACATCTTTGGCAAAAAAAAAAAAAAAAAAAGTAATTCTTTCACTGACACATTGAAATAGATGGTTATATAACCACTCCCCCCATCCCCCATCCCCCATCCCTACCCTCCCCCAAATAGTACATGAAGTTAAGTTTCAAGTTTTCGTTATCATAGCCCAGCCAGTCGCACAGAGCTGTTTCAGGGCTGTTATA
>JADBJO010016345.1:32500-40741 GCA_016801955.1 Conus betulinus | reverse complement strand
CTTGTGTTGTGCGCGTGTGTGTTAGTGTGCCGCGACTGCGCGCGCGCTTGTGCTGGATCTTGTGTGTTGTGTGTGTGTTGATGCTAGTGTGTGTGGGTGGTTGTGTGGTGTTGTGGTGTGTGTGTGTGTGGGTGTGTGTGTGTCTGTGTTCGACGCGCGCGCGCGCAGTGTGTGTTCGGCTGTGCGCGCGCACGCCCGCGCGTGCGTGTGCTGCGTTATAACTGTGAGTGTGTTGTGTGCGGGTGTGTGCGTTGGTGTGTGCGTGTGTGGTGGTTTGTGTGGGTGTGTGGTGTTAGGGTTGTGTGTGTGTGTGTGGTACGTTAGTGTTGGGGTGTGTGGTGTGGTGGGTGTGGTGTGTAGCTTTAATATTCCAAGGTCTTTTTTTCTGTAAGTTCCCACAATATTTTTTTTCAATAAACTATACACGCACTACAACTAGCGTGTCCCGTAATATAATTACTCCATGCTTTGTCTCTTTTTTTTTTTTTTTTCGTACTGTCCTATAGTATTGCCTATAGTATTGCCTTTTTTCCTGAGATAATCTCCAACAGCGTTTTGTTTTATCATAATATTGTTACAGCGTTGTCTTATTTTTTTCATAACATTCCAACAATATTGTCTTTTTTTCATGATATGCCCACAGCACATTTTTCTTCAACATTTCTTATGCTATTGCCTTTCTAGAACATTCCCATTGCATAACCTTTTTTTGACAACATTTTTACAGCCTAGTCTATTTTGTCGCATTCTTACCGTATTGCTTTCCTATAACATTTACTACTGGTTTGTTGACAACATTCCCCACAGCATAGTCTTTTGTTCCACATTCCCGCCAATATTGTTCTCTCTATAACATTCCCATTGTAATTATCTTTTTGTGACAACATTCCTACAGCATGGTCTTTTTTTCAACATTCCCATAGAACTGTCTGCCCTATAACATTCCCACTTGTATTGTCTCTTTTGACAACATTCCCACAGCACAGTCTTTTTTTTCCAACATTCCATAGAATTTGTCTGCCCATAACATTCCCACTGTATTGTCTTTTTTGACACATTCCCCCAGCACAGTCTTTTTTTTTTTCAACATTCCCATAGAATTGTCTGTCCATAACATTCCCACTGTATTATCTTTTTTTTGACAACATTCCCACCTCACAGTCTGTCTTTTTTTCAAAATTCTCCCAAGAATTGTCTGTCCATAACATTCCCACTGTATTGTCTCTTTTGACAACATTCCACAGAACATTCTGTTTTCGACATCCCAGAGTATTTTATAACATTCCCAATGTATTATCTTTCTTGACAACATTCTCACAGCACAGCTCTTTGATCAACATTCCCACAGTATTGCCTGTCTATAACATTTCCCTGCGTTATCTCTTTTTCGACATTTCCACAGCAACAGTCTTTTTATTTCAACATTCCCACAGTATTTCTTTCTATAAACATTCGACTGTACATTCTTTTTTTCATGACAGCATTCCGACAGCACAGTCTGTTGTCAACATTCTCACTGTATTGTCTTTTTTTTTTTTGAATTCCCTGGCTACAGTCTCTTTTCTACAACATTCCCATAGCAGCAGCATTGTCTTTCTATAACATTCCCACTGTATTATCTTTTTTGACATACATTCCCACAGCATGTTTTTTTTTTTTCATTCAAGATTTCCACGGTATTGTCTTTCCGTAACATTTGCACTGTCTTATTTTTTTTTGACAACATTTCCCACTGTGATTCTGTTTCAACATCCCCCCGGTGTTTTATTGACCGCAGCATTTGTCCTTTTCTATAATGTTACAACGGCAACTGTTCTTTTTTTGTAACGTTACCACAGCACTGTCCTATTTGTAACATTATCACAGCACTGTCCTTTTTATAATATTACCACAGGCCAGCAGCGTCCTTTTTATAACATTACCACAGCAGTGTCCTTTTTATAAAGTTACCACACCCACTGTCCTTTTTTATAGCGTTACCTCAGCACTGTCTATTTATAACATTACTACACAGCACTGTCCTTCGTTTTTTAATGATATTACCGCAGAGCACTGTCCTATTTATAACATTACCACAGCACTGTCCTATTGATAACATTTACCGCAGCACTGTCCTAATTTATAACATTACCACAGCACTGTCCCCATTTTTTATATAATATTACCGAAGCACTCCTAATTTATAACATTACCACAGCACTGTCCTATTTATAACTTACCACAGCACTGTCGTTTTTAATATAATATTACCGCAGCACTGTCCTATTTATACATTAAACACAGCACTGTCCCTATTTACAACATTACCACAGCACTGTCCTTTTTATATTACACAGCGCTGTCCCTATTGATAACATTACCACAGCGCTGTCCTATTTATAACATTACCCACAGCACTGTCCTTTTCATAACATTACCACAGCACTGTCCTTTTATAATATTACCGCCGCAGCACTGTATCTATTATAACGCAGACTACCAACAGCAGTGTCCTTTTTATGACATTTACCACAAGCACTGTACTATTTATAACGTTACCCCACAGCACTGTCCTATTTATAACGTTACCACAGCAGTGTCCTTTTTATGACATATTACAGCACTGTACTATTATAACGTTACCACAGCACTGTCCTTTTTATAAGTTACCACAGCGCTTGTCCTATTTATAACGTGACCACAGCACTGTTCCTTTATAACATTACCACAGCACTGTTCTTTTTATACGTTTTACCCAGCCACTGTTCCTATTTATAACGTGACCACAGCACTGTCCTTTTGATAACGTTACCACAGCACTGTCCTGTGTATAACATTAACACAGCACTGTCCCCCTTTTTATAACATTATCACAGTGGTGTCTTTTTTTTTTTCTTCTTTTTTTTTTTTTTTTTTTTATTTTTTATTAATCTCTTTTTTAACATGAACAAGGCACTGTCTTTTTTAAAAAATATAACTTCCTGGGCTTGGCTTCTCTATGACATATAACAGCATTATTCTTTCATTAAATTTCTTCAAGTATTTGTATCTTTATCAGTCTATTCCCAACTTTCCCGCAGTAGGATGCCTTTTTTTTTTTTTTTCGTTTTCACCCACCTGGCCTTTTCAAAACATTCCGAACGACGGCATCGTCTTTTTAATAACAACATTTATATCTAATTTATGCCGTTACTACACAGTGTGGTGGTTGATGACGTGTGTTGGCACTGGGGGTGGGGGGGGGTGGAGCGGCACGGTGAGTGCGGGTTCTAACGTGGGAGAGGGTGTGGGTTTTTATGTGTGGTGCGGTGCGGTACTATTTAAGAAGTTACACAGCCTGTCCTTGGTGTTAATAAAGTTACCACAGCGCTGTCCTATTTATAACGTGACCACAGCATCTGTGTCGTTTTGACATGTCCACAGCACTGTTCTATGTATACGTTACCACATCAACTGTCCTATTTATAACGTGAACCACAGCACTGTCCTTTTTTGTAACGTTAAACACAGCAGCTTTGGCCTGTGTATATAACCTACCACCGCACTGTCCTTTTATAACATTATCAAGTGGGTGTCTTTTTTTTTTTTTTCTTTTTTTTTTTTTTTATTTTTGTGTATTAAGTCTCTTTTGTAACATGAACAGGCACTGTCTTTTTTAAAAAATACCTTTCCTGGCTTGCTTCTGATATGACATTATAACAGCCTTATTCTTTCAATTATTATCTTCAGTATGTCTTCTTTATATCGGCAGATTCCCACTTTCCCCCCGCATGTATGTGCCTTTTTTTTTTTTTTTTTCGTTTTCACGTGCTGTGTGGCCTTTGTGCGCGCGCGCGCTCGCGACGTGGCCTGCGTTCTTTTTTTAATAACTTTATATCCAATATGTGCATGTGATGTGTGGAGCGTGTGTGTGTGGGGGGGACGAGTGGAAGAGGTGGGGTGGGGGGGGGGGGGGGGGGGGGGGGACAGATGTGACAGACGTACGGAAGGGTGCGAGGGGGCCCCTGTACAAGCTGAAGTGCGGCCTGGCGGCAATGCGGCCACGGTGCGGCTGCTTGTGCAGTTGGCGTGATGGGTGTGTTTAAAATCTTAGTGCTCTCGTTTTTTGTTTGTTGTTCCCCCAGTTGTGTTGTGTTTTGTGTGTTGTAATAGACGTGGTTTGTGTGTGTGGTTGTGTTATATTGTTGAATGGCAATGTGCGCGCGCGGGGCGCGCGCCACGAATGCGCATGCGTGCCGTGGAGAAGCGTGCGTGCGTTCGTGCGAAAGAGCGGTGGGTGTGTAGTGTGTGTGTGGTGTGTGTGGGTGTGACAGTGTGTGGTAGTGTGTATGTGTGTGTGACAGACAGACAGACAGTGCGTGCACACGTGCGTGTGTGTGTGTGTGTGTGATACAGTGTGAAATGTTTGTTTGTAAAGTGTGTGTGTGTGTTTTTGTGTGTGTTATGTTTGTGTGATCCTGTGTGTATGTGTGGTGTGTGTGTTGGTGTGGTGACAAAACCATCCTGTTCATGTCGGTCAGCAGTGGTCTGTGTGCGCGCGCCGCGGCGCGCCGCGCGTGTGGCGTATGTGTGACTGGTGTGTGTGAAGAGAGAGAGAGGAGAGATAGAGAGGATGGACTGACGGACGAACAGACCAGAGACCCCCCCCCTTCGAAGCCCCCTGTAGCTGAGTTGGCCTCGCGGCATTTTGCCTTGCTGCTTCTTGTCCAGTTTGACCAGTGATCATCAAATCAGGCATATCTCGTTCCTCCCACCTTCCTTCCTCCCCCAGTGTTCCACGTTTATATTTATTTCCGCTTAATAGACGCGTCTGGGCAGTGTGATCATGCTATAATATGCTGGGGTGGGAGAAAGAGAGAGAGAGAGAGAGAGAGCGAGCGAGACCGAGAGACAGAGAGGAGTCTACATACATACATAGAGACAACAGACAGACAGAGAGTCACCGACCGTAGGTTGTGTTGGGCGCGTACAGTGTGTCCCCATGGAATCGTATTGTGAGTGGGGTGGATGGGCACGGGTTTGTGGATTCACTGAGGTTTATAATTTCCGCCTGATTGGGGTTGACCACACCCATCTTGCATCTTGTTCCCCCCCCGCCCCCAGTTGTCCCCCCCCATTCACCTCCCCCCCCCCCCCTCCCCCCCCCCCCCCATCTTGGCACACGATAATCGCTTCTCCCTTCCTTCAGCTCCCTGCCACTACACTCCTCCCCCCTCTCCCCCCAAGAGGCAATTCACACACACACACGGCGCACGCACGCACGCACACACCCCCACACACACACCCATCACAACCACACCACCCACCCTCTTCCTGATCAATTTGTCCTGTTCAATAAAGTTTTCCCGTCGAAACCCGCCCATGTTTGCATCATTGTCTGGTTTCAGTACCATTCCCACGGTTGATTTGTTGTTTTGTTGTTTTTGTTTTTTATGTTTTTTTTGTTTGTTTGTATTGTTTTTTTTTTACATTCCTACGGTAATTTATTTCGTGGCAGTCCCAAAGCACTGATTCCCAAGATATTTTTTCTCCTCCTCTTTCTTACCCAACAATCCCATAACTTTGTCTTTTGGACCAATATTCTCACAATATTGTCTACAAAAAAAAAAACTGATAACAATCCACTATGAATTCTGTTCCTTATCTGTACCCACACACACACACACACACACCACACACAACAGACATATATATATCTATATATATATCTCTATATATATATATGGCTATATATATAATATATATATATATATATAATACCACCAGCATTTTTATGGCATTTCCCACAATTTTCCTTTTTTAAACACTTCCTCAGTGTAGTCGTTTTGGGCATGTGATCATAGCATTGTCTTTTTGTTTTTTTTAAATAACAATTTCCACAGCACATCATCTGGTTATGAACATTCCCACAGTATACCATCCCCCATTAATTGTCTTTTTTTCCGTAAACATTGCCACGTCACTGTCTTTTCATAATATTTCCCAGTGCCTCGCTCGCTTCTTTTACCACATTCCCATAGCACTGTCTTTTTTATGTATAGAATTCCTGAAGACTTTGTCTTGTGAAAACAGATATCCACCAAAACTGTCATTTTTGTTAACATTCACACAACGTTTCGTTTCATGACATGGTACAACAGCATTGTCTCTTGATTACATTCCCACAACTGTGTCTTTTTTAGCGACCATCTCCCGCAGCACAATTGTCTTTTGATAACATCATCCCAGCACTCTCCTCTTTTAGAACATTCACAAACACAGCGTTTTTTTTTTTTAAAACATTCCCGTTGCGCTCTTTCGCACAGCGTTTTTTTTTTTTTTTTTAAATAACAATAGTCATGCGATGTCTTTTTTTTTGCTTAAGAAACAACGTTCATAATAGCACTGTGTTTTTTGTATATATGTATTCCCACACCAGCATGCTTACTTAAAAAAAAAGCCACCTAGTTTGCCACATGATTTTGTGTGTGTGTGTGTGTGTGTTGTGTGTGTTTGTGTGTGTGTGTGTGTGTGGGTGTGTTGTGTTTGTGTGGGTGTATGGTGTGGGTGTGCGCGCGCGGCGCGCGCGTGCGTTTGTGCGGGGTTGGTGTGGGCGTGCGTGAGTGTGTGTGTGGTGTGTGTGTGTTCTGTTTGTTTTTTTTTGCTATGGTGTTGCACTAAGAACTTTTCCTATTTCACTATGACTCACACACACCATTTTTTTTCCTTTTTTTTTTTTTTCAAACAATTGAATCCCACAGGATTGATACCCCCTTTTCAGGCTACAAATAAATGTCTCTTACCATTGTCATTTTTATGTATCCTGTAAATATCCATTTTCAAACAATTCTATAGCATTGTCCTTTTTTTTCTTTCTTTTAACTTAAAAATATAATATTATGCCACTTGTCATTTTATAAGAATATTTTCTACAGGACACGGTCTCCCATTTCTCCCCTCCTTTCCCAAGGCCCTTTGTGTTTTCATATTGTTCTGCAGTATGGTAGAACGGCGTTCTATTACTTCCCACGTTCTGCCTTTTCTGTTTTGTTTTTCCTCTTTTTGTTTGTTTGGTTTTTTTTTTAGTCACCGCGTTTACAATATCACTGTCCTCTTTGTAATATTACCTACAGCGGACAGTTCTGCTTTCATATTCGTCACAGTATTGTCCGTATTTTTTTTCTTTAAATAAAGAAAAATCCTATATTAAGCTGAAGTTCTAAACCTGTCGGTGTTGTTTTGTTTGGGGGGGGGGGGCCTGGGTCTTCTTCCTATCGTCTCCGTTTCTGTCCCACCAGTGATTCAATACCAGAAGGGAGTCTCGTTTTCTCCCTTCCTTTCCCCCCGTTTCCTTTGCGCCAAGATTCAACGTATTATATCCGACGGTATAGACGGCCCGATGTGCTGTCATGCCACAGAGTATGGGATATCGGTTACACACAAAACAAACAACAAGTGTGTGTTGTGTGTGGGTGGTGGGCGCGCGAGCGCGGGCAATGTGGCGACTCCCAGACCCTGTGTGTTGTGTGTGTGTGTGTGGTGGGTTGTGATGTGCGGCCACGAGCCCCTGTGAGTGGTGTGTAGTGTGGATCCGGTGATTTCGTGTGTGTGTGTGCTGTGTGTGGTGTGTGTGTTCGTGTGCCACGAGCACCGCGCCGTGGCTGCGCAGCGCGTGTATGTGGTCATGTGTGTGTGGTGACATTTGTGTTGTGTGTGATGAGGTGTGTGTGTGTGTGTTTTGTCTTTTTGTGTTTGTGTGTGTGCAGCACGGCCAACGTGCTGTTTGTGGTGTTGTGTGTGTGTGTGTGGTGTGTGTTTGTGTGTGTGTGTGTGTGTGGGTGTGTGTTTTTGCTGTGTGAGTTTATTATGGTGTGTGTTTGTGATTGTCTCTGCACGCGAGCACTGTGGTGTGTGTGTGTGTGGTGTTGTGCTGGTGTCTCTTTGTTTGTGCGACGACACACTAGACAGACCGAGGAGGGAGCGAAAGGCCGTGGTATGTAGTGAAGGTGGGCCGCATCGGAACTTTGGGCCTGTTTCTGCTTCTTGTCCGGTTTGACAGTGATTCAGTAAAACATCATGGATCTCTTTGTTTTGTTTTTGTACGTCTTTGGGCGATACACCAGCGTGTTGTTGTTCGACGTTTTTATCCGCTGTGCGACTTGTTGGCTGATGTTGTACAATAGACGTTTCCAGTGTGATCATGCTGTTATTAAAACCAACAAAAGCGTGTCGGGTTGGGGAGATGAGAGAGAGAGGGAGAGAGCAGAGGAGAGAGAGGACAGA
>JADBJO010016345.1:22500-25000 GCA_016801955.1 Conus betulinus | reverse complement strand
CATGACCAATGCCAGAACAGTACAGAACAGATGTGTAGAAAACGACAACAGCATAAGTAATGACACCATAGAACTATAACTCTGTAGCACTCTCATTGAAGAAGCCCCCCCCCTCGAAACCCGCCCCAAGAACGCACCCCCCCCCCCCTCGCCCCCGGGCCCCCCCGCCCCCCCCCCCCCCCCCGCCCCCCCCCCTCCCCGCGGTCCCCCCCCCCCCGCCCGCCCCCCCCCCGCCCCCCCGCCCCCCCCCCCCCCCCCCACCCCCCCCCCCCCCCCCCCCTCCCCCAGCGCCCCCCCCTCGCCCCGCCCCCCGCCCCCCCCCCCCCCCCCCCCCCCCCGCCCCCCGTGCCCCCCCCGCCCCCCCCCCCCCGGCCCCCCCCCCCTCCCCCGACCCCCCCCCCCCCCCCCACCCCCCCCCCCCCCCGCCGGCCCCCCCCCCCCCGGCCGCCACCCCCCCCGGCCCCCCCCCCCCCGCGCCCCCCCACCAACCCCCCCCAGCCCGCCCCCCCCCCCCTACCGCACAAACAACACCACACAGTGTGGCAGTATGCACACGACTTACACACACACAGACACACACCCCCACACAACACAACCTTTTTTTTCCCTCGCTTTTTTTCGTACACCCTCAAGTCCTATATAATCTGAAGTTGAAGAACAGATAGACAGACAGACAGACAGAAGACAGACACAGAGATAGATGGATGTATGATGGTGTGTGGATGGATCGTGGTTATATGGATAGCGAATAGAGAGAGAGAGAGAGAGAGAGAGAGAGAGATTGATAGCTAGCTAGCTAGATTGGTATGTCTATGTATGTATGTATATGTATGTATGTATGTTGTATGAACGCATGAAGAATAAAACAAGTCAACTACCGAACGAAACAAAGATTGGCATGCGATCGTCACGTATCAACGGACACAAATGGATCCCTTGTACATGTCCCGTCGCGCGCCTCACACACTCACTCCTTCCCCTCATCTAGTACCCTCACATCGGAACACGAACACAACCTCTTTCACACCGCATTAAAACACACATATAGAGATACCCACGCACGTACATACAAATACACGTGCCGCTCTCCTCTCTCTCCTCTACTCTACTCACACAAACCCACACACACAACACACACACACACACCAAACTACACACACCACCACACACACACTTTTTCCTTCCTCTCGCTCCTCTCTCTCCATGCTCGTCTCTTCCTCTCGTCTCCTGTTCCTCCCCCCTTTCTCTCTTGTCCTCTCTTTTCTTCCTCACTCCTCTTTACTCTTTCCTCTCTCTGTGGCACCCACACACACACACAACACACAGCACCCCACCAGACACACACGCTACACACAGCACGCATGCGCTCACTCCTCTCTCTCCATTCTGCTGCCTCTAACACCCACACACCACAACAACACAAACACCCCCTACAACAACACCACCACTACGCACACAAACACCACACAAATATTTTCAAACATTAACAAAGAAGAGATATAGATGAGAGAGATAGAGAGATAGATACAGACAGACAGACCAGACAGACGACCTAAATGCTACGTATGTCACCCCACCGAGAGACAGCCCAACATGGTCCACCCCAGCCCAGAGAGATGAGGGGCTGAAGTGGCTGACTGCCTTGAGGTTGGGACCCTTGCTGGTTTTTGTCCGGTCCTGCCTGTCCATTGTAATATGTACTGATGTCCCCCCTCTGTGACTGGTGCTGGACAACACAAGACCATCATCTCATCATCCTCATCATCATCATTAGCATCAATCATCATCATCTCACTAGCTACTATACTACCAACATTATCGTCTTTCACATCATCATCATCATCATCATTCATTCTCATCATCATCATCATCGGCGTCGTCGCGTCGATGTCGGTCGTGGGTCGCCGTCACTCATCGTCCCACCATCATCGTCTCTCTTCATCATCATTCATGGTTGTCATGCGTCGTCGTCAGCATCAGCCATCATCATCATCACAATCGTGTCCATCGTCATAATGAACATCGCGCATCTGTCTTCTTTCCTTTTTCTACTTTCTCTTTCTACTTTTTCTACTTCTCTCCTTCCTCCTCCTCCTTCTCCTTTCTTCCTTCTATTCTACTACTCATCTTCCTCCTCCTCCTTCTCTCCTTCCTCTTCCGTCCTCCTCCTCCTCCTCGCCCTCCTCCTCCTCCTCCGCCTCCTCCTCTCCTCCTTCTTCTCTTCTTCTCTTCTTCTCTTCTATCTCTTTCTCTTTCTTCTTTCTTCTTCCTTCTTCTTCTTCTTCTTCTTCTTTCTTCTCTTCTGCTCTTCTCTTCTTCTCTCTTCTTTCTTCTCCTCTCTTTTCTTTTTCTCTTCTTTTTCTTCTCTTTTCTTCTTCTTTCTTTTTCTCTTCTCACTTCTTCCGTCTTCTTTCTTTCTTCTTCTTCTTCTTTCTTCTTCTTCTTCTGCACACATCTTTTTTTCCAATTTTACCCGTCCGGCGAATTGTCATTAAATTTA
>JADBJO010016345.1:5000-15000 GCA_016801955.1 Conus betulinus | reverse complement strand
GTTCTGTCCTTTCCTGGTTCTCTTCATATCTCTCTGATCGCTCGCAAACAGTTTCAGTGAAGGTGTTAAGTCTCCACCAAGAGCACTTCAGTTTGGTGTCCCTCAGGGATCTGTCCTGGGACCAGTTTTGTTTGTGCTATACACCCAGCCTCTCTCAGCCATCACCAGCCAATACTCTCTCCTTCACCCATGGCTTTTCAGATGACAACCAGCTGTATATCTCTGCCCATCTCAGTCAGTTTCATGAAATAATCTCCTAAATAATCCTCATTGCTTCAAAACACACTATTAGAACTCATTCTCTCCCCCTAGTTCCATAAATGTTGATGGAAACGAGATAAAGCTATCAGTGTCTGTTCGTAACCTCGGCGTTACACTCGACCAAACTCTCTCTTTCAAACAACATATCTCTAATGTGTGCAAGTCCTGCTACCTTGAACTTCGTAGAGAATTAGCTCAGTTCGCCGCTTCCTCACTCAAAATGCCCTGAAGACCTAATCTGTGCTTTTGTCCTGTCTCGGCTTGACTATTGTAACTCCTCCTTGCCGGTTGTCCCTTAACACTCATCTCTAAACTTCAAAAAGTTCAGAACAATGCCGCCCGTCTGATCTCCCGCTCCTCTAGATCTGATCACATATCACCAATTCTGTCATCCTTACACTGGCTTCCAGTTCAGTCTCGCATTGACTTTAAAGTTCTCCTCCTGGTTTTCAAATCACTGAATAATCTGGCTCCCTCCTACCTCTCTGACCTCCTCCATCTCTATGTTCCGTCTCGCAACTTACGCTCATCCACCGATTCTCGTCTGCTTCGGCTTCCCTCCGCTCGCCTGAAAACTTCAGGCCAACGATCTTTCTCTTACCAGGCACCTGCTCTATGGAATAGTCTCTCCCTTCTTCCCTGCGTAACACGGACTCTTTAGAGAGACTTTTAAAACCTCCCTAAAGACACATCTTTTCCCTCGGACTGATTAATGATATCCACTTACCACTGTGCACGTGTTTGCTGATTTTTACATTACATTACATTAAGGAACAAGGAGGGTAACTCTTGCTCCCAAGATGAAATAACAGCATGCCGATAACTGCATACAAATGCTGCTGGCTGCACACCAAAATCAGTGCGCCATGGCCTTGCTTAAAGCAAGTATTGATACACAGGCACACTCGTGATGTTTTGAGAATTTGTGTTGCGTCTGAAATTTCATCTACCCTCTTTTCTTTCATATGCCCATCAGGGTACATTCCAGATGGCTCCTTTTCTTTTTTTTTCTTTCTTTCTTTCTTTCTTTCTTTCTGCGTACGCAGGCTGATACTCCTGCGGACACTGCCTGTATAGACAGGAGTTTTGTGTGTATGTCCGTTTTCTTTAATTCCGCCATTAAGGCAGCCATACTTCATCTTCGGGGAAGGTGCATGCTATGTAACGTGTCATCCATACCAACGGCCAAACTGGCCTTCTCTTCCGAAAGTTGCTGATGGGATTTTACGTGTGTGTGCAAGATGTTGTGCGTGCGTTCACTTACGGAACCTCGGTTTATAGTCTCATTCGAAGGACTGTATGGGGAATGGAGTCAGAACCAATGTTAACTCCGAGAGGAAAATCCCCCTGTACCGAAATTCGAACCCGCAACCCCAGGATCACGAGTCCGGCACTCTACCAACTGAGCTATTCCGGCCCCAAATCAGATGGCTCCAAGACAGATGAAATGAAAGGAATGGGGACTATTTGGGGGAAACCCATCTGGCTCAAGGATAGGGTCACGGGTGAGAGCGAAGGTCTGAGATGTGACGTCAGGGAAGGGGGGTAGCTCGTGCATTTCTAGATTGTGAATGATGTCATCCCTTGAAATTCCATAAAAGAAGTGGGATGATTGGTGGGGGGTTGTTCATTTGATCCGTTATTAGTTTCATGTCAATTTCAGGCTCAAATTGATGCTAGGCCTCAAAACGTTGACATAGGTGTGACAGTGATTTAGTGCAAAACCCTGTGACAGTGATTTAGTGCAAAACCCTAACAGAGGCGTTTGGCCTGCATACACGCAACATCCGTTTGGAGTTGTGGGCCTGTCATTATTTCACCATGGAAGCAAGAGCTACCCTACTCGTTAATTATTTACTGTCTGCTGTTCCCTGCCTCATCTAAGATTTTCTGTCATATATCAAGTTCATTAACTTAGTCCGAAACCTGATCATTCTCATCTTGACTTGTATAGCTCACGGAAACATTCCTGTCTGACCGCAAAACAATTGCATTCATAATATTTCTATTTCAACGAAACATGTATTTCAGAAATTTCAATCGAAAACAGGCACTTCATTCTTGACGGATTTCCCTCTACAATAGTTAGACAAAGCCTCTAGTAGCTACTGTCAGTCTTGAAACGTTTTTATCATGGGGGAAAAATGTCATCCGCACGTACAGGCACAAACCATGGAACATAATCTCTCAGAGACGATTCTGCGAATCTATTACGAATATTCAGCAAAGAGCACCCGATTCCCGTCATACGTTTCAAGATCTTCGAGTATGATGCCAACGATGCTGGTGATAGAGTTTTTAACCTTACAGCACTTTCCAGCTCATGATAGTGACAAAACAGCGTTCACTCACCCAACTGAGTTAATTTTTTTTATGTTATGCTTTCGTAATCAACAAAAACTGGTCCCTACTAACTTGTTTTGATTGAAGATTAAAAAAAAGCATCTGCTGTGATTGCAAATCCCTCTCTCTCTCACTCTCTCTCCCCTCTCTCTCTCTTTCTCTCTCTCTCTCTCTCTTCTCTCTCTACACACACACCACACACACACACACACACACACACACACACACACACACACACACACACACACACACACAACACACACAACACACACACACACACACACACACACACACACACACACACCACACACACACACACTGGCGCGTACAAGTGTGAAAGAAGACATGGCACTCACTGTCATAGAAGTTTTTGAAACCGGGAACTGAAGAGGGCAAACGAGAGACAGATGCGTCATGTTTCTTCATTTAAACCCATCTGATTTCATTTCATCATATATTTTGTTTTGGTTTCATTTTATATTATACCATATTATTCTATTTTATTGTGATTGTCTTTTTTTTTCCCCCTCATCATCACATCTCGTTACACAACACAACAGTGATAACGGTCAATTTATCTACTATAGAACAAACGTGCATCCCCCCCCCCCCCCCCCCCCCCCCCCCGACCCCCTTCCTCTCTCTCCTCCCTCTCGATCAACGTGGCCCGGCAATGACCGATAGCGCAGCGCGGAGCTTCAAACAAAAATGGCGTCCAGTATTCGCTGGATCGGTATAAACTATGAGCGTCATTGAAATATCGCCTAAAGACAACAAAATGAAGTTGACCACAGGATTTCACAACTTATGAAAAAAAGAAAATCACTAAAACAAGGTGGAAAAAGGTGATCTATGTACCACTGAAGCCAGTGGGTACAGTACGTTGGTGGTTACGTTTTCCCATCCTGTTTTTGTGATTGTTTTTTTCATATCGCCTAAAGAATTCCATTAGCGGTGCGGGGCCCTTCTGTAAACAAGTGACCGCAAGGACCTCAACATTGACAACTTGGATGTGACAGAACGACCTCGTTGTGTATGGAGGCGGGTGGGGGTGGAGAGGCGGGGTAAGGGGGGGGAGAGGGGGTAGATGCAGGCATGGGCATTAACATCAGAAGAAGAGAGAGAGAGAGAGAGAGAGAGAGAGAGAGAGAGAGAGAGAGAGAGAGAGAGAGAGACAGACAGACAGACAGACAGGCAGACAGACAGACAGGCAGACAGAGAGAGAGAGAGAGAGAGAGAGAGAGAGAGAGAGAGAGAGAGAGAGGAGAGAGAGAGAGAGAGAGAAAGGGGGTAGGCGACGGGGAGTGGGGGGGAAGGGGGGGGGGGTGTGGGCGGGGAGAGACAGAATGACTTGCGCAAAGTTTCGAGCCAGTTCTCGTGAGATATCTCACCCACCACGATATTGCCCCCGCTCCCCTGTTTACTTCCGGAAAGGGGAGGGACGACAGGACAACACAGAAGATCGCGTGAAGGCGCTCAGCAAGGGAGGCAACCGACACCCTGGCTGTGTCGCAATCGGGAGTTGTGGGCCATGATCTGTCGGGCCGATGGCGCGTTCTTTGGGTGCGCGTCTCCTGGCCGGGTCACTGTGGGTTTTGGGTCATGTTCTCGCAGGGGGAGGCGAGGAGCGAGATGAGACGGTGCGTGGTCGTCGTGATTAAAAAACTGATATTGTATGGGGTGGTGTGCCTTTCGGGATTGAAAACAAATATCGCGTTGTGTGGGACGGGGGGGGGGGGGGGGGGGGGGGGGGGGGGGGTCGTAGGCCGGAGGATGGAAAGGAGTTGTCGAAAACAGTAACATTAGGAGGGAAGGAGAGAGGAGAAAAGGGGGTCGGTGGTAGGGCACAGAGAGAGAGAGACAGTTGGAAATGGACAGTTAGACAAACTCTTATAAACTATCTTTTCACTCGCTCAGTCTTTTAAACGAACTTACGTAATAGAGTTCTCTGTCTTCAACATATTGAAAAGGGTTTGGCAAGTTTTTGAATGTAGATATCTTTTTTTTTGTTTTCTTTTGAAAGGTGGATCAAATGGAGTGAGCCAAATTACGTCGTATAAATGAGGGCTCCACAGACAACAACATGCTTGTTTTCAGATAGAATGCTATCAACTGCAGTGCCAACGTTTCTGATATTGTCTTCATGCTCTTATTTTCTGGGCCTGCTTTTCAGTGGTTCCGCAAAAGAAAAAACATGTAATAAGACTACTACTACTTTGTGAATGACGATTTCCAAAAACATGTTTATGATTTACGCCCTCTTCTCGCTTTTTTTTTTCAGCAAAAAGGATACTTAATCGTGCCACTGGCAGACTCCCAGTCCAGCAAGAAGACCAGCGTTGCCCCGCACATCGCACACACATCATGCAGGCAGGAATTGGGATATCCATGACACACACAAAAAATCCCTACAGTACTATCAAAGTGCAGGTGAACACGTTTTCGGTGTGTGGATGTGTATACTCTGCTATTGGCTGGTCTTCAAACAACGTCAATGTTAACATTTGTTTTTGTGGTAACCATAAAAAAAAGAAAGTCTAGGGTAAGGAGCAGGACGACAATTTGTACAACAACAAGAACAACAACAAAAGAATATCTGTCCCTAAAACAACGCGAGAGTCTTATCATTAGTTTTTTTTTTTTCTAATTTATATGCTTATGACAAGTCTCTCTAGTGTTTTTGACTTTTTATTTGTGTACTCATGATCCCTCTCTCTCTCTCTCTCTCTAGCGTTTCTGACTTCTTATTTGTGTGTTTTATGACAGCTCTCTCTCTCTCTCTCTCTCTCTCTCTCTCTCTCTCTCTCTCTCTCTCTCTCTCTCTCTCCCGTCCCATTCCCCGTATATCCTACAAAGACGGCGTCATTTATGGAACTGACTGGCAAGGGCTGGTAATCTTCGACAGTCCAACAAATCCGGTGTAGAGCACAGGAGGGTGCCATCGATCGTTCACCCCGGAGATATTTTCAAGTTCAACTCATCATCATCATCATCATCGTCATCACCATCTTCATCATCAATATCATCAACATCGTCATCATCATCATCATCATCATCATCATCATCATCATCAAATATCATCGCCATCATAATCGCCACCATCATCATTAGTATTGTGTTGTTGCTGTGTTGTTGTCGTCGTCGTCGTCGTCATCATTCGCATTATCATTATTAGTAGTGATGTTGTTTGTTGTTGTTGTTGTTGTTGTTGTTGGTGGTGGTGGTGGTGGTGGTGGTGGTGGTGGTGGTGGTGTGGGTGTTACTTGTATTATCATAATCACCATTGCTATCCATATTGCCGTTGTTCTTTCCATTACTTTGTGTCCACTTCCTCGTCTGCCTGTCTGTATTCTGTTTCAGACAGATCTAGCCTATTGTGGACAGGCGTGGTCTCTCCAGACATTGCAGAACATCAAAGCATTTGGCTCCGCTCCTTTCTTTCCCTGCTATGCCCCAACACTCTGGAATTCACTCCCCTGCAATTTATGTCGGATGGAAAACACCGGTGACTTAGAAATACTGGAAAACGTGACCTGTTCAACGAGTGCTGCAGCCAGTAACCTCCCTTTGTCTGACACAATCCCTACTATGTTTCGTTGGGTTGTTGTTGTTGTTACTGTTGTTGTTATTGTTTTTGCTTTGTAATGCACAGGTGATCATCACAACAGATGGTCAGTCAAAATCACGTTGGTCCCTAGACATCATGGTACAAGGTCACCCATATCATTTTCCCTCCCCCTCCCTCTCGGTGTCCTGTCGGTCTGTCTCTCTCTCTCACTCTCTCTCTCTGCCTACGGTCTGCCGTGACGGTCTGTCTGTGTGTGTCTGTCTGTCTGTCTTGTCTATCTATCTATCTATCTATCTATCTATCTATCTATCTATCTATCTATCTATATATCTATCTATCTATCTATCTATCTGTCTGGTCTGCTGCTCCGGAGTGTCTACCTGTTCTATCTACTTATCTATGGTCTGTCTGTCTGTCTGTTTTGTTACTGCTGTCAAAATGGGCCATTCCTTCAGAGTTTAGCCAAGTGTGACACTCAACGGTTCTCGTGGGATCTTTTACGCGCGCTAAATGCCTGCTGCGTCCGGGAGTTTGCTTAAAGATCTCATCATTTCTGAGGAGTGGGATGCAAGTGTGTGTATGTGTGGTGTGTGTGTGTGTGGGGTGTGTTGTGGTGTGTGTGTGTGTGTGTGTGAGGTGAGCGCAGTGTGTATGATGTGTGTGTGTGTGTGTGTTGTATGTGTGGTGTGTGTGGAAGTGTGCGTGTGTGTGTCATGTGTGTGTTCGTGTGACTGTGTAAATTGTGCCTGTTGTGTGTATCGTGTGATGTGTGTGTGGTGTGTGTGTGTGGGTTGTTGTCAGTGGGAGGGCGTTAGATGACATAGAGATCTGAGATAGAGCATATGAGAGAGAGAAGAGAGAGGACAGAGATCATCAGAGAATGTAATTGTTGTCTTTTTGCAACATACGGATCCTCAGGGCGTCTTTGAAATCATGATGGCGAATTTTTATATGACCATGCTTTAATTATTTTTATGGTATTATCATAATTGTTGTATTGATGTCGACGCTGTTCTCATTGCTACTTCTGTCAGTTGTGCATCGCCATCCAGCAGACATCAGTATTCTTGATAGAGGTGCGCCGCTGAATGTGGATTCAATGTCTCTTATCATCATAATTTTACTATTGTTGTTATTTATATCCTTATTACTAAGATGATGCCTGAATGATGATGATTATCGTCATTGTTATTTTAACCATTATTATTATCATTATTATATTTAATATTCATCACATTGTTTGTTGTTGGTTCTCAGGGTATGGTATGTTGTTATTATCATCCTGATTATTAAAATTAATTCTGCATTTATGTGTGGTTTCGTGAGCGTGCGCATGTGTGTGTGCACGCATGCTGTTGTGTGCGTTGTTGTGAGACAATGTGTGCGCGCGATCGTGTGTTGTGTGGTGTGTGTGTGTGTTGTGTGTGGTGTGTGTGTGCGTGTGTGCGCGCGCGCGCGCGCGCGTGCATGTGTGCGTGCGTGCGTGTGTGTGGTTGTGCGAATTGTGTGCGCGCGCGCGCGCACGCGCGTGTGAGTGTGTGTCAATATGCACTCGTGTTTGTAGGTGCATGGTTCTTATTGCAATATTATCTTCTTCTTGGGTTTCATGTATGTTTTCTTTAATCTTTTCTTATTTGTAAGCGCTTATGTTTTAAGTAAGATTATGCGCCATAAATAACCCACCACTTGTTATTATCATCATTATTATTGTTTTTTATTATCATCATTGTTATTTTTGCAGCTACGATTGCAACTACCTGGTCCGGCTAGCATAGTGTTACTGCTGCTTTAGCGCAGCTGCGCTAGTTTTCACTTCACGATTCTTACCACGGTCCAAAAAATCATTCTCTCCTCCTATACACAAAAAGAGCCAGAGGGGAATCAAACTAGCCAGGGGGTACATTTCCTGTTCCACGACACCCAAGAAGAGGCCAACAACATGTTTGACACGTTAACCTCCCCTACGTCTCAACAGCATCACCACCACTACTTCCTCCCCCTCCTCCCCTTCTCCCCATATCTCCCACTCCTTTCCGCCTGCCCCCCTCCCATCCCTCTACCCCCCCCCCCCCCCCCCCCCCCCACCCTTGCCCGTTTTCCTTCCTTCCTCCTCCTCCCTCCTCCTGCTCCTCCTCCTCCTGCTCCTGACGTCCCTTTTGAGTCTGATGATCGATGCCCGGACAAGTGGATCCGTCTCGCCCGATCTCCCGTCTGCTCTCTACACTGTTGATGTTCCTTTCGGCTGCATTTTTTTTTCCAGGGGCCAAGTGCAGACAGACAGGTCTTGTAACACTCTACTTAGAGAGGAAACTCGGGGAGGGGGTTGGGGGGAGGTGTGTGTGTGTGTGTGTGGTGGGGGGGGGGGGGGGGGGGTTGAAAGGAGGAGCGCTGATTGGAACGGTAGTTGGTATCAATTTTTTTTTTATTGCAGAGAAGAAGAACAGTTTAGGAAGGCGAATAGGAAGGAAGGAAGTGTAACGGAATCTGCCGGTTTCTCACAGACTTTCTTGCTTTTTTTCTTTCCTTTTCTTTGTTTGTTTGTTTTATTTTTTGGTCCCTTGCAATAAAGGTTATATTTCCATTCAATACACATGTTACATCAACAATACACACATTATTCAATACATTTACAAACAATTTTTATCCAGAGCTATCAAGATCATAGAGAAGTGTCATAATTCAAAAGTGTCATAATTCGTATGTTAGAATATAAACTTATACTCTATATCAATTACTATTAAATGAAATATTGGAAAGCTGCAAGGGTATATACCTATTACAACATACAAACAGAGGCTATGAAAAGAAAAGGAAGAAAAAAAAAAACGAACAAGGGAGGGACCAATAGCCCCCCACACCACACCCCTGGAAGGGTCGGTGTGCATGGTGCCTGGAGCATGATGGGATAGGGGGAGTAAGAGGGGGGAAAAAAACAGAAGCAAAAAACAAACAAAAACAAATTCATGCTCACAAAGTATTGTTCGTTCAAATTTCATGGCTTGTGTGTCGATCCATTATAGGAGCATCGGTGTATTTTGGAGGGTTTTTTTTTCGTGTCTTTAACATTTTACAGGGTGTCATGTCAACAATGGAAGATTGTTATAGTGTTTTGCATAGAGCAAGGTAGGGAAGCCAAGTTTTCAAAAAACACTGACATGATAACGCACTTCTGTCATATGTGCATGCTTTTCTATATTGTATCGAAGCTTAAGTTCAATTTTAAAAGCTGACAATCTGGGTTTAACACTATCAATTCTGCGAGTGTAAACAAAATATTTCGCCCACAATAAAATGAGATCAAATGATTGGTCTGTTTTTGTGTTTTCATCGGTTCCAAACAAAACCGCTCAACATTAAATGACAATCTGATACTATTTTCACACTTTTGTTTTTCATGTAGTTTTCTAATTCTTTCCAGAATTCTTGTGAAGTAGAGCAGTACCACAAATAATGATGTATACTATCTCTCTCCATTTGACAAAAACTGCATCTATCGCTATCCCTCAAACCCATTCTGTTTAGTATGATATTGGATACAAGAATTCTATAACAAATTTTCAGTTGGAACCACCTGAATTTTATTTCTTTTATTTTTCTTGCAATTTTCAATACGTTTTCCCAATCTACTGCGGTATGTAGCTTGAGTTCCCAATTCACAAAAGGCTTAATATCAAGTACACATAATTTATCGAGAAGTATATTAGAGTAAATCTTAGCTCCTTTATTGACACTTGTTATAATTTTCAGTAACTTGCAATTTTCTTGGTTGTTTGTTTTCTTTCATTCTTTCTTTCTTTCTTTCTCTTTTTCTTTGTTCCTTTCTTCCTC
>JADBJO010016345.1:0-2500 GCA_016801955.1 Conus betulinus | reverse complement strand
AAACTCTGTCGAAGTATGCCTCCGACACGCCTTCAAGCAGTGCCGGAAACCCGCTTCCGACAAGACTCGACTGAGTGAAAAACAGTCTCAAATTATGTTGCTCTTCATGCCTTGATCTCATGGTAACCTCACTTTCGATGTCCTCTCCGTGGCTATGGCCTGGTTTGATTCCGTCGGGGTCACCGATATAGGCAAATTCATAGGATCTGTCACTGTACGGACGTGGTGGCGCCGTCTGGAAGGAGAGGTCACTCACGCCGGCTCCACGACTTAGCAATCATTGTCGTCAGTAGGGAGCTTAGTAGGTTGTGTCCTGCGTATGTTGGATCGACACAGGCGTTACTGAACACCACCGAAGTGACTCGCAGCATTGCAGTGTCTCCTCCGGTGAGATGCCACCTAACGACTGGACATTGACAGCTCCCTGTGTATTGTCGGTATGAACATGGGACGAATTCAAACGGGCTTTCCCACCCCATTCTCAAAAAAAAAAAAAAAAAAAAGGAGAGAAAGCAGTTCAAGGAGGAAAATACAGCGCAGACAGAGAAAGAATCTGGCAGACAAAAGCAGAATGGAGCAACCTCACTCTACCAGACTGAGAATATTGCCATTCCAGGCATCAGCTTCAGGGAATCTGGCTTCCAGACCCAAGACCTAGCCATGGAGGTTGGAGCAAGGGGATCTGTAGGCTCATCTGCCTATGACTTCAGGAAACTGCTCGAGATTCCTGGTGAGAAGAGGACCAGGATCCTGAAGGCAATGGCCGAGGCAGCTGAAAAGAGTTCCAGCTGGATCTGGTCGAGGAAGAGGAGCAAAAGTGCCCTTCAAATGGTTAAAGTTTCTCAATTAGAGCAAGTGTTCCACAGCGATGTGGCCAAGACGCCCACGCATCCGAAAGTTGTGCGCTCGAATCCCGGCAACGCCAGGAGAAAGGAAACAAAAAAAAGTTGGCAACAGAAAGAATCTCTGAGTCATGACCTGGATACCGACTCCCTTACAGAGGCCCAAACACCACTGTCCCATCACTGCCCCACCCCCCCCCCCCCCCCACACACACACTTTATTATATATATATATATATATATATATATATATATATATATATATATATATATATGTGTGTGTGTGGTGTGTGTGTGTGTGTGTATGTATGTGTATGTGTGTGTGTGTGTGTGTGTTCGCCTGATGTTATGTAAGTCGGTAATTCAGCCAGTCATACAGATGCATATCGTTCGAGTCTCAGGAGAACACTCGCCTTAGCTGGAAAAGGTCAGCGTCAGATAGGCGGTTCCCGGGTTCCCCTTGACACCTTTTTTTCCCCGACAGAGGGAAGGTCGGGGATGGAGGAGGGACAATTCAGCCGGAGAGGGGGGGTGGGGGTGGGGGGGGGACTTTGGGCTGCCCCAACCCAGATTGTCCGATGGGGTGACAGTCTGGACAGGAGCGGAGTAAGGGTGGAAAGGTGTGTGTGTGTGTGTGTGTGTGTGTGTGTGGGGGGGGGGGGGGGGGGGGGAGGGGGGGGGGAGGGGGTAACTTGGACGAGCCCAAACTGGACAGCCTGCACACTTTCCCACCCCACCACCAACATAATGGACTAGCCCATGTTATCTAAGTGGGGAACAGGCTGCACACTAAAAAATGAATGCCCCAGGCCCTCGCTTAAAGGAGTCGAGTATTTATAGACGGATACAATGAAACTGGAGAATGTTGATTGTGTCTGAAAGCTTTATCTTCTTTTCTTTCATACGAACATCAAGGTACGTGCCGGGTGGTTCCAAGCAGACAGCTTAAAACGAAAGGGGTGTTGGACTATTTTGGGGGGGAACCACCTTGCGCAAAGATAGGGCCACGGGTGAGTGAGAAGGCCAGATACGTGACGTCAGGTAAGGGGGTAGTTCATGTATTTCTAGATTGTGAATGATTTCATCGGGAGGAGAAATCCATAAAAAAAAAAAGTGAAATGACTGATGGGGAACGGCAAAGGAGGGGGGGGGGGATGTGGGTGGGGAGTGAGGGTTGGGGATTGTTCCTCTGATCTCCTATCAGTTTCATATCAATTTTTTTTTCGCTCATATGTGCGCCTCACCTCAAAACCGCTTACAGGGGATTATGATTGTAGAGTGACTTCGGGCAAAATCCTAATTGAGGCGTGTGTCCACGCGGCAGGCAGCGGACGGTTTGTGCTGCAAAACTGGGGAGAAGTTGGACACTGCCTTTGGCACTTGCCCACTACCGTCAAAGATGGAGACACACTCTCGGGCAGCGTTCATCATTTCGCAGTGCCCAAATGGCCTCCCCCACCCACTCATCAGCCGCCCCCCCCCCCCCCCCACCCCTCCCCCCCCCCATCCCCGGCTCCGGGCCAGTGCCAGTTCCATAACATTTTCTGATCAGGCTGACCTCGTTGTGTCATTGGGCTTGGACAAGTCATGTCGTTCAGGGGGACGTAATTCTAACTGAAACTAGTTCGGTGTCGACAAAATGACGAACCGAAAATGAG